>BQNB010141227.1:2920-17299 GCA_026074375.1 Tanacetum coccineum
GTAACACTTTAAAATCCCATTCACCCTCTCCCCATCCCGTTTCACCTCTTCAAAAAGGCTCTGACACATGACACATCATTCCTTGTCCACGCTGGCAATCCTACATCACCCCATTGGCCAATTAAATGTGTACACAATCTAACGGCTCAAAAGTTGATGAATAAGAGACAATTATTGATAAAGGGCCAAGATTAGAGATTGGGGAGCATCCTGAAGGCTAGAAGGTTCCTCTCACCCCTATAAATGGAGGGCTTAATCACACATTTAGGGCATGTAGGATTTAGCTTAAGCTTTTTAGTGATTTAGTAGCTTATAGTAGTTTTTAGCTTAATTTTCATTGTATTTTCCTTTTCAAGTATTGTAAAAAAAATTAATCAATAAAAGTCAGTTGGTTTTAATTTTGTGTTTAATCATTGTTTTCAGCTTATGCAGTTATGATTTGAATAAGTTCACAATCTCCTAATAAGCTACTAAAAGCTCTTCATTACACTTAAGCTAGCTTATACTCTACAATAAGCATCAAAACTTAACTGAGTTTAGATATACACTTTATTTCTTCTCAAAAATACCTCAGCTTATGTTTTGGATGATAAGCCAATCATGGAAGGGCTTATGGACCTCACCAGCTTGTTTTTAACAAGCTGGAGCTTGTAGATAAGCTATTTTGAGTATATGGTATGTGTTTAAATACACATACCCTTTGCCTATAAAAACGAACTTAAAAGACCAAAAACATACAAAAAATACATTGTATTTGTTTGTTTTGCATTTATATTGTGCAGGAAACGGATATCAATAAAAAGGACAAAAACGAAGCCAAAACCGACAAAACCGAGCACAGAATGGAAGGAGCGCAAAAAAAAGTCAAAGTCAACGCCGAAAAGTCAAAGTCAAAGACGAAGCCAAACCGAAGAAATACTTAATGGGCTAACCCATACCCATCTAATGGGCCAGGACAACCCATTAAGATATTTATACTAAGGCTTAATAAGCCTTATACCATTTAGGCCCATTCTAATATAAACAAGCCCAACAAGCCAATGGCCTGTTAAGACTTAACAACCATCCATTACTGCTGTTAGTCTTATATCACCACAAGGACCATCTATGCAATAACAATATACAACCTTAGGGGCCAATTCTGCCAACTCCCTTATAACATTTACACCACAAGGACTGCCCATGCAAGCACACTTATCAAATTCAGGGGCCAAAGTTGTAAAAAAAACCAAACCTTTACCCTGTATCACCCAAATCGTATAAAACCCATTTTCCCGCCCAAAAAACCCCATGCACTATTCATGTGTCTTCTTCACCTCGACCTATGAACCCACAGATAAAACATCCCTCTCCTACCTAAACCCCACCTCACAAAACAACAAATGCCACCTTGGCAATCCTCAAAAACCCCATTCGTCAAAGGTAGATGACAAAGTACCAATGGTTGTGATCAATGGACTTGGAGACTAAGCAAAATGGAAGGCTAGGATTGATTTTGGACTTCTCCTCACACCAAAAGCACACCTCAGTTCTCACTCACAAAAGAAACAGAAGTGAAGACCCAAGACTATTTAGATTTTAGTATAAATATGCCTCATTTAAGTCGAGGGAAGGCATCCATTTTTTAAGTTTTAAATATTTCACTATATTAAAGGTCGTTTTAATGATAATATAATTTTCTTTTAAATCTTGTACTCTTGTTTTGTAAGTAATAGAAAATTAAAGGTTTTAATGTTAAATTATGATTTTAAGTTAATGCCAAGTTATGTTTTAAATTGTTCTAAGCTCTCCATGAAGCTTTCATTACTGTCATTTTAACTGCTTCACTTATGCTATATAAACTTTCTATAGTTTAAATAGTTAAGTCCTCATTTTTTACTAAAATTCACTCAAAAAGCTCGTTTGGGAAGATAACAGAAAGGGAAGGGCTTATTGCTGTCACTAGCTTGTTCTTGAACAAGCTAGAGCTTGTTAGATAAGCTCTTTTGAGCATTGGTTAGCCTTGTTTAAGCAAAGGCATCTGCAAGTTTCATTTTTCACCTTTATAGCTTAATTTACTGTTTGCTTATTTTAATGCTTATCGTTAATTTCTTACTTATGCTTTCTTAAAGTTTAAATCTTAGTTGTTCAAGTTTTAAGTTAAGACTGTTAGTTTTGGTCTTTAAAACTACTTATTTTGTTTTGCTTATTGAAGGTGCTATTTCCTGAGTGCTTAATGTTTAATATTGCTTATTATTGATTCCTTGTTATCTGTTTTTAACCACCCTAGCTTAAATCATTAAGAATCAAGTTAAAAAATGAATATTGGATACTTAAAGGGGTGTTTGGGATAAGAGTTCAAAGTCGGTCAAAATAGTTTAAAACTGTTCGGGTCACCTTGCCAACTATAACAAGCCTTTTCAAGTTGTTTTTAATCTGTTTTCAAGGTTTAAAGATTAAATTCAAGTTTTGAGGTGTTGTGTACATGTTCTTTAAATTTGTGGAATTAGGTTTTGTTCAAACTGTTTTCACTTGATCTTTACTCAAAAGCTGTCTTTAGGTTTAGGTTAGTGTTCTTTTAAAGTCTTAAATGCAGTAGGAAAGAGTCATATAAGTTTTCATTTGTCCATTTTGTTTCAAGTCAAAATCTGTCTAAGTCATTTTAAGTTTTAAAAAGCCCACATTTCAATCTTAAAATTAGATAAGTTAAAATAGGTTTTAGGATTTGAAATTTCTTGCACAATTAGTTTGTAGGCTAATATGCATATGTTTTAGCTCATTTTTAAGTTTTAAGATTATTTGATTAGCTAAAGTTAGGCCTGCAAGTAGGAGTGTAGAAAACTCACAATCTCAAAGTTTCATTTTTAGTCTAAACCGCCTCTTTTAATTACCTTAATCTAGCTCATTATTTGTTCAAAATGTTCAAGCCTTGCTTTTCTGTGCTTAATGGTGGATAGTCTTTAAGTGCTTTAAGTGCTTTAAGTTTCAGAGTCTAGCTTTTTCATTAAGCCAATAAAAATCTAGCTTAAAAGTAGTGGTTTAGCTTAAAAACTTTCTTTTTAGTCTATCTGTCTTATAATTTTTAATGATTTCCCAGCTTATTTACTTGCTTATTTTTAGTCACTTGTGCTTATTAGGACTAGGGTGTGATTAGTTTTAAGCTTATTAAGTTTTTTAATGCTTATTTAGTTTTAAAAAGGCCCAAACAGTTAAGAGCATAAGCCTTTGGCTTATTTAAGCATTCTGTCAACTTTTCTTTTAACTTATTATTGGCTTAATTTTAAGATTTGAAGAAAGTGTCTTCTTTAAAGTTTGTTGCTTTAGCATATTTTATAAGTTCTTAAAAAGAAAACAAAAAAAAGTTTTTCATAAAGGAAGGCCACAGGACTCGAACCTGTGACCTCCCCTTTGCAAACCAAACGCCTCAACACACATTCTCACTACCATCAGCACCAGATAGGGCCATCTGTTAGCTTCTCACCACATTTATTCTTTAAACCCTTTTTAGCCCATTAAGTCATAAGCCACTTCGAAGCATAAATGGCTTTTTCCCAGCTTATTTAGATTAGCACTTGTGCCCGTTTTATTTTTCATAGAATCTATTTGCCATTAGGGATTTTCAGTAATTTTTTAGATTTTTTATAAAATAGTTTGATATTTTTTAATCATTTATTTAGATTCAACAGTTTTTAATTCATAAAAAAATTATTAAAAAGTCAAAAAAATATAATTCTTTTTTTAAAAATTTTTCTTTTATCATTTAGGTTATTTTTAAATTAAATTTGCATTCGTAAGGCTAAAATTTTAGATTCTAGTTTTTTGAAGAACATGATTAGAATCTCGTTCTCGTTTTTCGTGTTTTACATTAATTGCTTTCGTTTTTAGGTTTTATTTACTTGTCTTTGCTTATTCTTAGTAGAATTAGAAATCCAAATCAAAAAAATCATTGAACCATTCAAAAACACGATCACGAACGTGACTTTGATTTTCAATTCACGCCTCGACGTGAAACGACCCGGGAAAGTTTTTTAGGGTTTTTGCTTTAGATAAAAGTAACAAATCTCTTTAAAAGCCTTACGGAATACTTACTCTTATTATTATTGATCTTATCCTTATTATATATTTATATTATATTATATTTATATATATATTAAAGGACGAGTCAATTTTTGGCGCCGCTGCCGAGGAGGTGTGATACGATATTCGTGTTTCGTTTGAAGATTAGTTTTTGAAGACCCTTCCTCGTTAAGTTATCATTTTCCGTTTGTGAATATTTTCTTCTTATTATAAAAATTAAAAATACCAACAATACTTTTCCTAAAGTATTGAAAGTACCAAAAAAATTAAAAAACCAACAAAACAAATCATGTTGTTAATCGTTATAATTGGCTCACCTTTGAATTACAAACTATAAGGAGGGTATAAGGCGGGCTTGATCCAAGGAACATCGCCCAAAAAGGAAGAACGCTTTTAAATCGCTTCGGCGTGCTAATTCCTTCCGCTCTCTTGTGCGTAGTTTAAAGAGCTACCGTGGACTTTTAACATCCGGTTACCAAAAAAATTGTGTTGTTCTTGTATTTAGTTCATGCGCACTCGCTCTTCTTCGACTCTAGTTGGTGAATCTTCTCCTAATCTAACTACTTCAAATCCGAGACGTCGCAACCATAGATGTTCAAAACAAAGAGTCAAACCGTTCGCTCTTGAAGAATCTCCCGTATATACGATGGCCGATCAACGTACTATGGCGGAATTGCTCCATGCACCCACCGAGGGTTATGCAGAGGCAATTGTGGTTCCACCAATTCTTGCTGAGCATTTCGAGCTCAAGCATAGTCTCATTAATATGATGACTTCGGAATAATTCTTCGGACTTGGGAAAGACAATCCTCATGATCACATTCGTTGGTTTACCAAAATAACTTCCATAATAAAATATAAGGATGTGCCTAATTCAGCGATTAAGTTTATGCTTTTTGCATTTTCTCTTGCGGGGGCAGCCCGTCGTTGGCTCGAAAAAGAACCCCCTCGTTCTATTCTCACTTGGGATGATCTTGTTTTCAAATTCATCAATGAATTCTTTCCTCCCTCTAGAACGACAAATCTCTGAAATGAAATTTCCAACTTTCAACAACGTTTTGATGAATCGTTTCATGAGGCATGGGACCATTACAAAGATCTCCTTCGTGCATGCCCTCATCATGGTTTTACCGAATTGCATCAACTTGATACCTTCTACAATGCCTTAAACCCAGCCGACCAAGATTCTTTGAATTCTGCCGCCGGTGGCAATCTTTTGGAAAGATGTACTCAAGATGTGTTGACGATTATCGAAAACAAATCCAAGGTCTACAATTCACGAAACAAATTGAATGTTTCTCAAGTGAAATCAAGTGATGTTAATTCTTCTTCTTCCTCTGAGATAGCCAAACTTACTCATGTAGTAAATCAGCAAACAAGTGCTGTGACTATCGCCATGACCGCTATTCTCAAACAATTCCATGCAACCCCACCTCCATCTTTCGTAAAAGCCATTGAGGAAATTTGTTTTACTTGCGGTGGTGCTCATCCTTATTATCAGTGTCTCGCCGTCGATGGCAACACTTTTCGGGATAATATTCAAGGATACGTTTCAGCAGCCGCAGTTAACTACAATCAGGGTAATTCCGGTTATCGTCCTCCGAGTGTGGCTAATCAAATTCGACCATCGGGTTTGCTCAACCAAATGTGCAAAATAATCAAAACCGGTTTAGCCAACCTCAAGGATATAATCGAGGAAACAATTTCAATCAAGATACATCTTATCAAGCTCCAACTCAACAAAATCAAGTTGTACCTTTAAGTGAGTTGGAGAAAATTAAGAAGATAAATGAGGTTAATATAAAAGCCATGCAAGCTCAAATTAACAATGTGAAAAATGAGTTAAGAAATGAAATGCAAACTTCGATTCAAGCTTCAATGTCTAACCAAACCAATGAGCTTAAGAACATGATGGCTAGCTTTTTCCAAATGAACACCGCTTCTACCTCGGGTTCGGGATCTCTCCCTAGCAACACCGTTGCTAACCCGAGAGGTGAATTGAAAGCCATCACCACCCGAAGTGGTCTTGTTCTTGATGGACCTTCCGTTCCTATGCCTCCTCCATTCATTAATCCGGAGGAGGATGAACGTGTAGAGGAGACTTTAACGGACCCGGAACTCGCTGAGTATACCATTAAGGTCCCACCTCCTCTTGTCCAAAAAGCTAAACCTACTTCTCTAAAGAATTATGTGGTGCACCAAAGGGATCCTCTTCACCCCAATATCCCTTATCCTTCAAGAATGCACCAAGAAAAACAGCAAGAGAAAGATGAAGTCTAAATTCACAAATTTTGGCAAATGTTCAAACAACTTCACATCAATATCTCTCTTGCCGATGCTTTGATTCTTATCCCGAAATACCAAAAGATGCTTAAAAGTCTCCTTTCCAATAAGGAGAAACTTTTAGAGCTGGCAAACACACCCGTTAATGAAAATTGCTCAACGGTTATCCTTAAGAAGTTACCCGAGAAACTTGGAGACCCTGGGAAATTTCTCATTTTGTGTGGTTTTAGTGAGCCCAAGTGCAAAGCCCTAGCCGATCTAGGTGCTAGCATCAACTTGATACCACTCTCGGTTGAGAAAAAGTTAGGTTTACCCGAGCTTATTTCTACCCGCATGACCATTGAACTAGCTAACCGGACAATTTGTACACCGGCTGGAATTGCAAGAGATGTCTTTGTTCCGGTTGGAAAGTTTACATTCCCTGCTGATTTTGTCATCGTTGATTATGAAAGAGATCCTCGAGTCCCCCTCATCTTGGGAAGACCTTTCTTACGGACTGCTCATGCTTTGATTGACGTTCACGAAGAAGAAATGATTCTCCGTGACGGTGATGAAAGAACATCCAATCTTGAATATAAAAAGACATTATACTTCAATGCTATTCTAACAAGACCTAAAAAAGAATCAATCAACATGATTGACATCTACAATGTCTCTCATGAAGCTTATCTTGAGTACTTGTTTGCAAATGAAAAGGCAACAAATCATCAAAGTGGCAATCCCGCTTTTTCTTCTCATACCGATATAACTTCACCGGAAGTTATCAATCCATTGAGTGGCAATCCCACTCTAATTTTGGACCCTATTGTTTCTTCTTCTCCTACACTTACTTCCTTAGAAGAAAGCGATTTAATTTGGGAAGAATTCGAAGCATATCTCGCAAGTGATTCATTTCCATCGGGGAGTGATGATACCAACTTTGACCATACGTGAGGAGATCTTCGATTATTTGAGGGAATTATTAAATAATGATCCTTCATCTTCTCTCCCTCTTTCTCATAATCCATTAAGTGGCAGTACCACTTCTTCTTCTCCTAACCATTTGCTCGAGGAGTTCGCCGATGAACTCGCTCTTATTACATTTCCACCAGGAAATGATGATCTTCCTTTTGATATTGAATCCGATCTTAGAGAAATAGAATATTTGCTTAACTATGATCCTACCAAGGAAATGGATTCTATTCTCGATGATTCAGTTGATGAGGGTAATCTTGCAGATCCTAATAACGATCTTGTTGATACCATTCCCGATATGTTCACCGATGAACATACTCTTGATTATTCATCTCCACCATTATATGATGATATCTATGATGATCTTTGTGAAACTTGAGTCCGATAATGATGATGCTTATGATGTTCCATTTGACTCCAAGGAAGATAAATCAAAAAGTCTAAACTCTTGATTGATGAACTCGACCCCCCTAGATCAAGTGATTTCCTTCTTTCCCCCAAGTGTGACTCGGTTCTCTGTGAGGATTTTTCTAAGGTTGATGCTTTGCCTTCAACCGATAACGAGGACAAAGTATTTAATCCGGGTATACTCATTCATGAGAACAATTTTGAAGTCACCAACTGTGCAAAGAATGTAAAGAAGACCACTAATGCTTCTTTAATTCTTGAGGATTTAATCCTCCTCTTTATGAACTTCCTTTCCATAAAGAAGTTCCTGGGTCCGAAACTCTACTCTCGTTTTCATCCAAAAATGAGGAAAAAGTTTTCAACCCCGGGATTCTCACTTATAAAGGAGTTCATACTTCTCTTCTCTCAGAATTATCTTATCGGGACTCTAATGCCTTCAAAGTCATTAAAATTTTGAAATCCCGATGGAGATTTTTCCTTGCTCTTATGGAGAGGACATCCATATTTTGGATGATCAGTGTCTCCATTTCTATCCCCCATGAACAACTCAATTCGGGAATGGGTCAAGCTAAGTGACCTTAAACAAGCGCTTCGTGGGTGGCAACCCATGCTTATCCTAATATAATTATATAGTAGTAATGAATAAGTGTGTTGTGAGAGGCTCACCTCTTACTTTTTCGTGCTTTGTTTGGTATTGTATGTCCAGGATTGCTCGGATTTTGAAGACTCATGCTCGTAGTTTTGTCCTTCGTTTACTCGAGCTTCAAATCCTCAGCTTCATTATGGGAATCCAATATCCAAATCTTATCGACTAACGTTTATCTTTAAGCATACTTAATAAACGGCTTTAGATTTACGTAGAGACGGGGGGATCTATCGATTTGATTGTGCCTGCAGTCGTTGTTTTCACGTAATCTCGTTTTTACCACCAAAATTTCAAAAAAATGAAAAAATTTAAAAATTTTCAAAAATAAAATAAGTGTTTTGTCACAATTTTAACTTTCCTGCTGGGTAGAATAAGAATAAATTTTGACCCGATCGAGCGTGTTGAGCTCTAGCTTGTTCCTTAACGTTTAGGCTAAGCGTTCGCGGAAATTCGCGAAGAACGAAAAATGATAGAGTTAAGTATGAGTTGGATGCTAAACAAGGATTATTTGGAAATCTTAAGAGCTCATGTATGTAATTTGTGGCTTTTTCTCCCATAAGCTCTTAACCGGATTAATATACGTGCTATTTTTGGAGATTAAACTTAAATCAACAATTTTTATGTAGTTAATAGCAAAAATTTTAGTCTTAGTTCAAATTTATACTTAAATTTTTCAAAAAGAAGTCTTCTCTATATAAAGTAATAATAAAAAAATTATAAAATATATATATATATATATATATATATATATATATATATATATATATATATATATATATATATATATATATATATATATATATATATGAAAAATGAAAAAAAATATAATAAATATAAACTGTGGGCTGATAAAAGTTTGTTGTATCTTGCCGGCTCACAACCGATGTTACAGCCTTCTAAAGAAAGCCCATAGTAAGAATAAAAATCCGAGACTGATAAAAGTTTGCTGCATCTTGCCGGCTCACAACCGATGTTGCAGCCTTCTAAAAGGTCGAGGGTTACAATTGCATCAATGTTATGTTTAATATTAAGTGTGAATTAATAAATAGATCTCTTTTTGTTAAATTTAAATATGCTTTTGAACTTTGACTATTCTATTTTAAGTTTTTAAATAAGCTATGTGTATACGAGAAACCTAAGAGTTTATGAAACCTAAGGTCCGTGAGTCCCGATACTAGTCTCTGTGGGGTGTCAAAAGCCTGGTCACTTAGCCGCAAGGTTGGGATGTGCCAAGACGAAAGTCGCTACATAGGATGATCTCGCCTTCAAACTCATTATTCTCGGGTGGAACGTGAAACATAGAATTTTGCAAAACGTTGATCCATGGTTGAAATTCAAAATAGCACATACACCTAAGATATAATAATTGTCGGGAGTGAAAAGTTCACAAGTTGCAAATATGAGTAGTGTTAGCATCTTAACTGATACTTAACTGTGATTTCGTTTTAAGCTTGGTTTGGAGCGAGTGAAAAGTCAGGAACGATGAATTTATCCTTTTTGTAGCATTCTCGGATCGAAATGCATCTTGTTCTATGATCCCAAATGAAAATAACGAAAGTCAAAATAGTTAGTTAGTTGCTAAAAGAAAAGCATGAAAATTACAAAAAAAATGAGAAAAAGGAAAAATACCAAAAATATGTGTAGGAATAAGTGTATATATTTAAAAATGGTAAAAACGGGGCTTGTCGAAGCTTTTAATTCTTTATTTCCCCTCGACGAACACTTAGCTACTTTTCAAGGTTATTAGTCGAGGGGGATCGAGATTCTTAGTTTTCGTAAGTGTTTACTTCATAGCATTGCGTAAGGACACGGCAATGTCTTAGTATGGGGGAATTTGGTATGTGTTTAAATACACATACTTTTGACCATTAAAAACGAGCTAAAATGACTAAAAACGCACCAAAAATACATTGTATTTGTATGTTTTGCATTTATATTGTGCAGGTAACGGATATTCAAGAAAAGGACAAAATCAAAGCCAAAAACAACAAAACCGAGCACGAGAACGGAAAGAACGTGAAAGAAAAGGCAAGTCAAAGCCAAAGGTCAACAAAAAGTCAAAGTCAAATCAAGTCAAAGTCAACCCCAGGATGAGGCATTGGAAAGATCATCGAAAACTGAACTCGAAAACCTAATTGTCAAAAGTGGGCCCACCCGTACCCACCTAGTGGGCCCGGGTCAGCCCACTTACATGAAACCCTTTTAAAATAAACCCAAAACCCTTATACCCCTTTTATTACATAACCGGCCCAAATAACAAGCCCAACCCAAACCCAAACTCACTTAACGAGCCTGTTATCCCATCACCTTTATACGTTAGTCCTTTAAGGACTAACGGTGTAAACATTGACAAACTATAAGGACCAAAGTTGTGCACCACAAGGACTATGGTTGAAATTAAACATAACACCTTGAGGGACCATTCCTGCCATGTACCCAAACTTTCACCCTGCAATCAAACAAACAAACACCCATTTTTCCCGCTCCCACCTCCATTGTTACTATTCACCTCCACCCCCAAAGTGACACTTACCCTGAGGTTAAACCCACTTAAACCCACATTCTAGAAGCTTAAATGATGCAATGGATGACGTTTTTGGCTCTGACACGTTGGCAATCCAAGGAAATCATTGGGGAATGATTGCGTGGCAATATCCAAGGGCTATTATTGATTTAAAGAAGCACAAGATGAATAGATGGCCAACTTAGTGAGAAACATAAGTCCAGAACATGGCTTTGAATTTTATTATATATAAGGCACCATTGTAAGCTTTGAGGCTTCTACTTTTCTGCTTTTTAGCTTTAATTTTATGGTTATTTTCTAAATTTATCTGTAAGTTTTTATATTCAATAAGTCTTGTACTGTTTTAGTATTAATGAAAAGTAAAGTTTTATGTTTAAAAGTTCTGTGTTATTTACTTACTGTTCCATTCCTTAAAAAAGTTTTATAAGCTCTTATTTACTGTCACTTAAGCTATTTACTTGCTCACTATAAGCTTCTTAATAGCTTATAGTGATTAAGTCCGTATATCACCAAAAATCTCAAAAGCAATGGAGCATGGTTTATTGTGGATGGCCATGGGTTTAGTGCTTCTTGGGAAGCTATAGGTGATTCATAAACTGGTTTTGGGTATTAAGATCTTAACAAAAAGCTAAGGACCACTTGTGAGTTATTCATTACTTTTCCATTTTTAGCATTTACTGTTCATTTGCTTATTCCTGCTTATTATCTGCTTATAACTGCTTATTTATGCTTGTTATTGTCTTTAGTTAATAGTTAGTGCTTACTTGTTGCTTATATCTCATTTGTTTAAGTTTTTCATTAAAACTGCTTAATTTAGTTTTAAAACTGCTTATCTTTGTTTGCTTATTTTAAGTGCTTATCTGTGATTGGAATTTGCTTATTATTAGATAATATTGCCTTGTTGTTATCTGTTTTCAAAACTCCTTGCTTAAATCTTTAAAATTCAGCTTTAAAATAGATTATGAAAACTTAAAGGGGTGTTTGGCTTAAGGGCTAAAATGGGTCAAATTGTGTTTAAAAACTATTTGGGTCACTAAGCTAACTTATTCATGCTTCTTTTAAGTCTTTCTAACATGTTTTAAAGAATTTTAAAGTCTCTAAGTGAGTTTTAAGGTATCATCTATAAGTTGTAAGAATCTGTGGTGACAAAACAGATTTTAAAAAGGCTTTAAAAAAACCGCTTTTAAGCATTGGTTTTGTGTTGTTTTAGTTGTCAAAATGCAGTAGTAACAAGATTGGTCAAGTGCATTTACAATTGTTGTTTTAGTCAATATCTGTCAAGTCTAGTTTTAAGCTTCAAAATGCCAATTTTCATTCTTAAAATTTGATAAGCTTAAGTAGGTGTTAGCCTTTGGAATTTCTTACATAAGTAGTTTGTAGTTCTAAGTTAATCTGTTTTAGCTTATTTTAGTTTATAAAACTCTTTTTCTAGCTTAAATTTAGGCCTGCAATAAGCCATTTTGTCTTTTCAAAAGTTTGAAAAACTCAGTACATACTGAGAGTAACAGCCATTTTAATTCAACTTTTTCACAGCTCATTTGATTTTCAAAATGCTTTTTAATTGCTGATTCAGATAGCTTATTGTATAAGCTTTAAAGTTTGATAAGTCCTTAAGCCATAAGGATCCATTTTCAAGCTTAAAAATAAGCTAGAAAGTGCCCCCTTATGCTGTTTGTTAACAATTTTTAGCAAAAAGCTTAATTGCTTATTTGATGATTTTAGCAGTTAGGATTGCTTAAAATTTTGCTTAGATCTGCTTATTAGGTTAGTTTTAGAGTGATTTTAGCTTATTTAGCTCAGGATAAAGCTTATTTGAGCTTAGGATTATCTTAGTTCAAGCTACTTTTTGTAATTTTTCAGATTTTTTATAAATAGTTTAGTATTTTTAATATTTAATTTAGATTAAAACTGTTTTTAATTCATAAAAAAATATTAAAAAGTCAAAAAATATACTTTTTTTAGAAAATTTTCTTTTATTATTTAGGTTTGTTAAAAATTAATTTTGCATTCGTAGGGTTAAAATTTTAGATTTTAGGTTTTTAAAGAACGGGATTAGGATCCCGTTATCGTTTTTAGGTTTTAAGCTTTAATTACTTTCGTTTTTAGGTTTTCTTTACTTGTCTTTGCTTATTATTAGTAGAGTTAGAAATATACACCTAAAAACTTTTAAATCATTCAAAAACGCGATCACGAACCTAATCCCGATTCTCAATTCACACTTCGACGGGAAACGACCCGGGAAGGTTTTGGTCAAAAGTAAATCTTTTAAAAGCCTCTTGGAATATTTATCATTGATAACTTTGATAATTACCCTTATTATTATATATTTATATTATATATATTTATTATATATTGTATTTATATATATTAAAAGGTGTATTTTAAGACGAGTCATTCAAACTACAATCACCCCCTTTCCTGGTTTAATAACACACGCACACAAACACTCTTCTACACTTTTCTCTCCACCATTGTTGATAGCTCGAAATCCTTCAAAACCATCATTTTCTTCATCCTCAAAAGTTAAGGTAAACTAAGACTATGTTCGCTACACCCTAAACATCATATTTCTCAAAGGAATTAAGGTGAAACACATTTTTGAGTTAAAAAACCCTAAAAATTTAATTAGGGTTCTTCAAAATCAAAAGTGAGTAAAACCCTAAATTAGTTGAGGGGTTTTGTTTGTCTAAGGGTGTACAATACTCGTTTAAAGCAATTTTTAATTTGGTTAACATATGCTTGTGTTTTGGCTTGATCTTGTGTGCGAAAAGTTGGGAAAAATGGAAGAACAAGAAAATGTTTGTGGGTTTATGTGTAGACAGTGTTAGACTACATCCTAGAATGCATTAGAGCTAGACAATCATTTAATTGAACATAAACCTTGTGTGTTTGAGTAAATCGTGTGCTTCGTGATCAATTTTGATCCTATGTAGCAATTTTTGTGGTTAATTCGTATTATGAATGATTCATGTGTTGTTTGTGTCTGCTTATGATTATGTTTTGTATATCTATGTTGCTTAAAAGATTAAGTTTGTGTTCATGAAAACTTGTGCTGAGCGATTTATACACACCTGAGTTAAACTAAACGATTTATACGTCTAGTTTATACTATGCGATTTATACACACCTGAGTTACATTGAACAATTTATACGTTAGTTATAACTAGGCGATTTATACGCTTCAGTTATAACTAACCGATTTATACACTTAGTTATGACTAAGTGATTTATACGCGTCAGTTTGTACTAACTGATTTATACGTCAGTTTGTACTAACTTATTTATACGTCAATTTGTACTAACCGATTTATACTTCTGGTTTATACTAACCGATTTATACGTCAAGGTTATACTAACCGATTTATACGTCAGTTATTACTAACCGATTTATACGCTCCTAGTTATAACTAAGCGATTTATACACAGATTTTAAACTAAACGATTTATACACATAGTTGAATAACTAGGCGATTTTTACACACCATATAACTAGGCGATTTATACACTT
>BQNB010141229.1:0-17299 GCA_026074375.1 Tanacetum coccineum
ATCCTGAACAAGCTTAGAAGGATAAGGAAATGCAAAAAAATTTGGCTCTCATTGCAAAGTACTTCAAGAAACTCTACAAAACTACCAACAACAACCTCAGAACTTCCTCAAACACCATAAATAAGAATGTGGATACTACTCTAAGATACAAGAATGACAATCAGTCTGGACAGTTTGGGAATCAGAGGACAATGACTATTGCTGAGGCTAGGGAAACTGTAGGTGGACAAGTAGTGTAGTAGTTTGGGATACAGTGTTTTAACTGTAAGGAATTTTGTCATTTTGCTAAGGAATGCATGAAGCCAAAACGGGTTAAAGACTCCACGTATCACAAGGAAAAGATGTTGCTGTGTAAACAAGCTGAGAAACGTGTTTAACTTAAAGTAGAGCAATCTGACTGGCTAGCAGATACGGATGAAGAGATTGATGATCAAGAGTTGAAGTACATTATAGCTATATGGCAAAGATCCAGGAGGTTCATAATGCAGAAACAAGCACTAATTCTGAGTCATTAGAACAGGTATAATACGATACTGGATATAATGTGTTTGCCAACGAAATACAACATTCTGGGCAATCTGAATCCATAAGTAACACATGTGTAGTGGAAATGATTGATAGTAATGTCATTCCTAATTCATTGGATATGTGTGATAATGATATTTAGAATGACCAAAATGCTGTAGAATGTGATGATGAGTGTGTTGCACTTGCTAATTTAATTGCAAATTTAAAACTTGATGTTGATGAAAATAAAAAAGATTCAAAAGAAATTAAAGAAAGCAAACGCATCATTGACTCAAGAATTGAAAGAGTGCAAATCTACTCTTGAAGAGACTAGTTGAACCCTAGGGGAGTCTAATAGTATTCGGGATAGTTGTTTAGTTGCACTTTAAAACAAACAGACTGAGTTTGAGAGGTACAAGGCCTTTAATGACTGTACAATTGACTATGACAAACTTGAACATAAGTTAAATGAAACTCTAGGACTATTAGCTCAAAAAGACATTGACATAAAAGAAGGTTTAAAAGTTAAAGCCTACGAAATTTGTATTGTCAAAGAGAAACACGATGAGTTAGTCAAACAGAGTCTTTTAACAAAGTCACATCACGAAGGTCTTGTCAAGGAGAAAACAAAGGTAATAACGGATTTGAAACTTAAGGAAAAAAAAGATATTGACAAAATGATTTCAATGGAAAACCAATTAAAGTTTTTGAATGAAATTGTTTACAAAAGGATTCAATCAATCCAAACCATTCATATGTTAGCACCCAAATACCCTACATTTAATGGAAGACCTACCTTTGCTAATCCAATGTACCTCAAAAAGGCTCAATTTGAGAAACCATGTTTGTATGAGATCTAACATGACCAATCTGATCCTGTAAACAGACTCGTCCCGATAGGGAAGAGACACTGACTCTTGAAAGAGAGAGTCAAGAAAAATTAAATAAAGACTTAGTGAAACCATATGATTAAACAAAGTTAAATAGTCTTTATGAAATTTTTATACCCCCAACCCAGGAATATCAAATACAGTTGGCTCACGCAAATGAAGTAAGGAAGAAAATGTGGAGAAAATATTTTGTGAAAACAAAACCAAACATTTTCAAAAACATCAATTTATTACCAGTTTCTAAGTTAATAAGCAAAAGTAGACAAGCATATAATGTCATGACAAATAACATAAATCATCTTAGAGAACTTGTCGATCAAGCTTGGGTGAAACATTCTAGAGATCATTTTCGTGCCCCAACTGCTAAAGATATGGAAATCCTGATTAAGACATGTTTGATGCCTCTTGCCCTTAAGACACAAAATGATAGTTTCTCATTTGTTCATGAACTTAAGCAAGAAATGCATGCTGATTTAAAGTACATTGAATCCCTTGAAGATGAAATTGACGAACTTGAATCTCATAAGGCAGAATTTTCAAACATGTATGATATGCTCTTGCAAGAATGTGTGTCTAATGATGTTATGTGTTCTTATTTGCATTCGTTATCTGATTTAGATGCGCACACTGAATTGCAATGCTTATATCTTCATAAAGTGAAAGAATGTGAATGTCTTGCACAAAAGCTTTCGAAACAAATTGAATCTGTTAGTAAAGAAGTTTATACTGAGCTTTTATGAAGTTTTGCTAAATTAGAAAAACACTCAATTTTTCTTGAACTGGCTTTACAACAATTTCAAGAACAAATGAAAAATGACACAATTTGCAAAGAAAAAGCATCAAATGTATTTCTGAAAGAACGTGAACAATATTTTGAGATACAAGATTTGAAAGCTCAATTGCAAGACATGAACATTGCTATAAGTGAGTTAAAGAAACTCATTGAGAAATGCAAAGGAAAGTCCGTGGAAACTAAGTTTGATAAACCATATGTTGTTCGACAACCAAATGCATAAAGGATTCTAAAACCATCAGTTTTAGACAAACCGGGTCCTTTTTCAGACTCTCTTGAGAGGAAAATTTTATCACAAACAAAGTCGGTTCCCAAAACTAATGTGTTAGAGGGTTTATCAAAACCAGCCACTACACAGATTTTGCCTCAAACAGCAATACAAGCTATAAGAAACACAAATGTGATTAAACCAGGCATGTATCAAATTGACACTATGACAACACAAACTAGAGCACCACAGTTGCCTCAGACTTCTAGGAATACTAATCCTCGCGTGTCTACCTCTACAGGAGTAATTCACAGAACTAAAGTTAGCAGACCATAGCTTAGGAGCACTCAAATGAAAGATAAGGTCGTGCCAAACAATAGTCATGTAAAGAATAAGAAGACTAAAGTAGAAGACAACCATAGGATTTCTAGTATTTCTAATAAAATAAAGTCTGTAACTGCGAGTACTGATAGTTTAAAATCCAGAACTTTGAATGTTAATGTTGTTTGTGCTACTTGTGGAAAATGTGTGTTTAATTTGAATCATGATGCTTGTGTTTCTAAATATTTGAATGACGTGAATGCTAGAACTAAGAAGCCTAAAGTAGTGCCTATTAGTACTAGAAAACCCAAAAGTCAAGCGAACAAATTTGCAACACCCCATAAGAAAACAGTTGCATCAAAATCCACTACTGAGAAATCCAAGAGTTACTATAGGATGTTGTATGAGAAAACTAGTAAGGCATGAAAATGGTGGATAGAACAACAATGCCTATCAGGATATAAATGGATTCCTAAGACAAAAACAAAATGGGTGCGTAAAGTTAGGAATGAGAATGTGCAAAAGAGAGTTAGTTTTGCTATAGATAATGTATCTAGGATAACTAATGTCTTGAAACTCATAAATACTTTAGGATCCAATTAGTCAAAAATTCCATCGTCCTCTAATTCTCTTACAGATTGTTCAACTCATTCTATTCATTGTTGACTCTGGATGCACAAAGCACATGACGGAAAATCTAACGTTGCTGTGCAATTTTGTTGAAAAATATTTGGGTACCGTTCATTTTGGCAATGATCAATTTGCTCCAATTCTTGGTTATGGAGATCTGGTTTAAGGAAATATCATGATCAATAGGGTTTATTACGTCAAAGGTCTCAATCACAATCTCTTCTCGGTTGGTCAATTTTGTGATGCGGATTTGGAGGTTGCTTTCAGGAAATCTACATGTTTCGTTAGAGATCTTCAGGGAAACGATTTACTCACCGGTAACCATGGATCTGATCTCTATACAATTTGTAGGATCGATATTCCTTAATGAAACACTGATATACTGTCAACTATGCGGAATCTAGTTGGCAGTACTAAGAAGAACATACAATGCTTAATCAAACGTTTTGTATTATAACTCTTTTGAATCTGCCTAAATTGCAGATCCCTAATACAATACTAATCTCTAATATCACTAACTAATGCTTTTTGCTATTGTTGCTTTGTTGTTCGTGTTCATATATCTTCTAATACCTTCCTAGAGATCCTTTTATAAACATAAGGATAACTCTAGTAGGTGTACAGTCCTTGTATGACATAAACACTAATCAATACTAATCATTAAAATAACTGTTACAAGATAATTACTAACATAACCGTTTAAATGATAATCCTTTAAGATTCCTTTATCCACGGCAGTACTTCGATCTTTAACTGGCAGTACTTTGACTTTCTACTTAGCAGTACTTTGACCTTTTGTCTTGTATGTCCCAACACAATTTCTCTTCAAGAAACAACTTCATCAACTCCAATCTGTCTCATGGCTAAATCCTCACCAATTCAAGGATGGTTATGGCATTGAAGACTTTCTCATCTTAACTTCGACTACATCAACCTGCTTTCAAAGAAGGATGGCATGATTGGTTTACCAAAACTAAAATATGTCAAGGATCAACTATGTTCCTCTTGTGAAGTGAGTAAAGCAAAAAGAAGTTCATTCAAGACAAAGGCTGTTCCAAGTTCAAAAGGACGGCTAAATTTGCTTGATATGGACTTATGTGGTCCAATGCGGGTTGCTAGCATAAATGGGAATAAATATATTCTGGTAATTGTATAAGACTTTTCCAGATATACTTGGACTCTCTTTATACGTTCCAAGGATGAAACACCAGAAGTTTTAAAAGATTTTCTCACGATGATCCAAAGAAATCTTCAAGCCCTAATAATTTATGTTTGAACTGACGGAGGCACTGAGTTCCTTAAACAAGACACTCAATGCATTCTTTAAACATGAAGGAATTGAGCATCAAACTTCTACTCCTCGAAAACTTGAATAGAACGACATTGTTGAAAGACAAAATCGTATTCTTGTTGAGGCTGCTCGAACGATGCTATCAGCTTCTAAACTTCCTTTGTTCTTTTAGGCTGAAGCAATTGCAACCGCATGCTATACTCAAAACTGATTTATCATCATCTCAACACATGAGAAAACGGCATATCACATCATTAATGACAGAAAACCTTCAATTAAACACCTCCACATCTTTGGTTGCACTTATTACCTAACCAGAGATGGTTAAAATTTAGATAAGATGAAAGAAAAAAGGGATCCGTGCATTTTTGTAGGATACTCCACTCAGTCAAAGGGATATCATGTCTACAACAAAAGAACAAGATTGATCGTTGAATCTATACATCTCATATTTTATGAGTTCAAAGAGATGAGTGAGACGTCTGTTGCTAATGACACTTCAGGCCTCGTTCCCCAACGACAAAAGGCGTCAGTTTATGACAACTCTGACCCCGACCTACAACTACAAAATGTTTCTCCTTTAGCAGATACAACTGTTCCATCACAACAAGAGTTGGATCTTCTTTTTGGTCCTTTGTACGATGAATTTTTCAATGCGGGTACTTTACGTGTCAACAAGTCTTCCTCTCCCACCGACAATTCTGCTCAACAAGACACACTACCTTCAATGAATATTCACCCTACAACAAAACCATCAACTCCAACACATGTCAATGCTGAAGAAAACAACAATGATCAAGCAGCATTTATCAATCCTTTTTGTACACCAATACAAGAAGTTGCTGAGTCTTCCTCACGCAATATTGGTAATTCAAATATGCATACCTTTAATCAACTATAAGATTCCGAATACCGATGGACAAAAGATCACTCGTTAACTCAAGTTCGTGGAAATCTATCGAAGCCAGTGCAAACAAGACGGCAACTTGCAACCGATCCTGAAATGTGTATGTTCGCACTCACCGTGAGTACAACTGAACTGAAAAACATTAAGGAAGCAATGGCTGATTCTGCATAGATAGAAGCAATGCAGGAAGAGCTTCGTCAGTTTGACAGACTCCAAGTCTGGGAACTTGTTGACAAACCCTTTGGCAAGAACGTAATCAAGCTAAAGTGGTTATGGAAAAACAAAAAGGATAAAGACCAAACTGTAATTCACAACAAAACATGACTTGTAGCTAAAGGTTATGCTCAGGCAGAGGGTATTGATTTTGAAGAATCATTTGCTCCAGTTGCTCGCATGGAAGCTGTTCGGATTTTCATCGCATATGCTGCACACAAGTCTTTTCCAATTTATCAGATGGACGTCAAAACGGAATTTCTTAATGGTCCACTGAAGAAGGAGGTTTATGTTGCACAACCAGACGGGTTCGTTGATCCTGATCATCCATAAATGGTTTACCGTCTAAGGAAAGCACTATATGGATTGAAACAAGCTCCAAGAGCATGGTATGATGAACTCTCAAATTTCTTGATGTCCAAAGGTTTTACTAAAGGTACAATTAACTCGATTCTATTCATGATAAAATACAGGGAGGACATTCTACTTGTGTAAATTTATGTTGATGACATCATTTTTGGGTCTACAAACCCTAAATTTTCTAAATGATTTAAAAAATTAATGCACAGTAGATTTGAGATGTCCTTAATGGGGGAAATGAAATTCTTTTTAGGACTTTAGATCCACCAATCCCTACGAGGTATCTTTATCAATCAAGCCAAGTACGCTTTAGAGATACTTAAAAACATGGTATGGAAAAAGGACAAAGCGTTGGTACGCCAATGGCTACGAAACCTAAATTAGATGCAGACTTGAGTGGTACACTCGTAGAATCGGGTCACTCATGTATCTGACATCTAGTAGACCAGACATAGTGCAACCAGTATGTTATTATGCAAGATATCAAACAAGACCGACTGAAAAACACCTCAAAGAGGTTAAAAGAATCTTTCGATACTTAAGGGGTACCATTAACATGGGACTCTGGTATCCGAAGGATTATAGCTTTGAACTAACAGCTTTTCAGAATGCTGACTAACGGTCGGATGTATTGATACTCACAAAAGCACTTCTGGAGGAATACAGTTCCTAGGTGATAAGTTTTCCACTGGATGTCAAAGAAGCAGGAACTGTACTGAATTCATCCGCAAGTACGAGTAAGTGGCGTTATCTGCAAGTTGTGCTCAAGTAATGTGGATGAAGACACAGCTTAAGGATTATGGCTTCAACTACAACAAAATACCGTTGTATTATGACTCTTAGTCAGCCATAGCAATCTCATGCAACCCCGTGCAGCACTCCCGTACCAAGCACATCCATACTCGATATCATTTCATCAAGGAACATGTTGAAAATGTAGAAATTGAATTTAGATATTTGTCAAAACTAATACCCAATTACTGATTAGTTTACTAAAGCCTTACCCGAAGATAGATTTTAGTATCTTGTCAGACGAATTGGTATGAAATGTTTGACTCCAGCAGAACTGCTTGATATATTCTTCAAACATCGACTTGTACATATTTTTGAGAAAAGCAAAATACAAAAATATAAAACATATAAAAACAAATACAAAAATATAAAATTTCAAAAAGAAAATACAAAATCAAAAAAAAAATCAGAAAATGTTTCACAAAAAAGAATCTCTTCTCTACATGTCTCTTGGAATCGATATCATTTACATACCTAGAAATTTGAATTAATATGGCGACACGTAGCGTGTAAATGAAGTTCGAACAGCTTTCAATGCTATCAAACATGTCATTTCTATTCTCTCTATACTTGTAATTGCTCTCAGGATACCAACTCAGACCCGAACGACAAGGAGAGTGTACTCATAAGTGCCTTTATTATCCTGAGCGTTAAGAAAAGAAGTCTTCTAACATTTTGGTTTCAAAAAGTTTAAACACAATATTTTCAAGAATTATCTTACTGACGATTCATAATCATTTTCAAATTGTGTGTTTAAACACCCTACCCTCATAATTTAACAAGACCATTTCTTCTACAATTGGTGTCATTTTTCAAAATAGTCAATGGTTTTGAAGGGAGTTTTCGAACATAATGTTTTAAAATGTTGTATGATACATCACACATGCCAATTATAGTATCAACACATTATAAAAAATCTCAATAACTATCTGGAATAATAATGACCACTCAATAGAGTTTATGTAATAAGAAGATTAGGTTGTGTGAGCCATAATTTTTCAAAAATTATTCAATGACAATTTCATAATCATTCAAAATTTATTTGATTCAACAATGCTAACCCTTAATTTTATATTTATTTTACAACTTGGTATCATTTTTTTGATGTCAAACATATGTAAAATTGAGGGGGACAAGTTAATGTTCCATATAATTTCATGCGTGATAATATTTTTTTTCCCCAAACCACAAAACAATATTTTTCAATGACAAATTTTAATAACCAAGGTATTTCAAAAACTAAGAGTAATTTAGTATTTAAAATAAGGGAGAAAATGTTATAAAAAATGTAGCTTGAAAATAATAAATGAATCTAATCGACTCAAGATGCTTGATACTCTTCAGAAAGGTTTTATGATCGAACTCAAACCAACAAACATCGTTAATTCACGACTGATGTTGAAGTCATAAAGTGGTTAGTTAGGTATTAGTCCTATCATCCAACCAGAGACTGTAGGGATCTACCCAAGACAACTCCATATTAAAATAGCAGTCCTTAGTGTATGATTGGAGATGAAAGAGTTTAAGGGAATAATACCGACTAAGATTGAGCTAACACTGGAACAATCATAACAAGGTGTTAGTAATGACGTCTTGGTAAGCATTGAAGGGGTTGAAGAATGAAAAAGAAATGTATGGATAAAGGGTCTAAAGAAAGAAGCCCTCCCTACACCTTAGGCAGAAACTGGGTCATTACATAATCTATTAGTTTTCACAAAGATGAATTCTAATATTGAAGACGACATCATGGACCCAGTGATGCAATGCACAACTGATAAGTGTAAAATACACATATCCGTTAACACCAAAAATGACCCTAAATGACTAAAAATAGACTAAAAATGGCAAAAATATACTTGTTTTTATGTTTTGTGTGTGCAGGTACGGATATATAAAAAGTCACAAGAAAACAGTCCAAAACAGGCAAACACGAACACGGAAATAAGAAGAGCACAAAAGAAGCCAAGGAAAGTCAACTATGGTCAAGCTTCAGTCAAAGAAAGTCAAACCTTGGTCAACAGAAGTCAACCACTAGAAGACAAAAATCCCAATGTTTCCATTTAAGTCCCCCAAGCTTCAAATGTTACACAAATGGTACCTAAACCTTTAATGGGCTTTTATTACCCTTAAAAACCTTACCCGGATACCAAGCCCATAACCAAAAGCCCAATACCCTAGCCCATTTACCTTTTATTAAACCACAGGGACCTTAAGTTGCCATTTCTGAAAGTTGTTTTACACTACAACTTTAAATAATCAACCACAAGGACTGAAAGTGCAATTACCCCAAACCTTTCACCTGATTTACCCTTTTCAGTTTAAAGTGGCGCCAAGAACAGGATACTATTCATCATCTTCTTTACTTTTTACCACAATCAAATCAAAGGGCAAACACTAATTAGAGCACAAATGACTATTCAAGTTGAAGCACAACATAATGGCAGATAGTATAAGTCAAAATCATGATCTCTTATTGGATCACTCAAGCATCAAGCCATGTGGCTATGAAGAAATAGCATAAGAAAATGGTGGGTTTTACCTATGCACACTCACACATCAACTAGTTACAAGCTATACATCAAAGGACAATGACAACTTGGCAATCCGTTTTCATCAAATGATCCAAACCTAAGATCAATATCCTAAATGATTGATGGAATGGATGGTTCGGATTGAAAGAGCCGTGTTGATCAATGGCAACAACCTAAAAGCTTCCCAGGATTGCTATAAATAGACTCACACTCACACACATAGACTAAGTTTTCTTTTTTTTTTCACCTTTTAAATTTTCTAGTTTTTTTAGCTTAAATTTTAGTTAATTTCAGTTTAAGCATTTTGTAATTCTCTTTTCAGAAATGTAATTAAGCATTTTAGTTTAATGAAATTAATTTTTCTTCATCATTCTCTATTTACATCATAAACCTCTCCTACTTAAGGCACTTTTACTTATAAGCTCATATAAGTTCTCTCAAGTCCAATGCTTGATAATAGTTGTGTAATCAAGTTTTAATTCCCTACTAAGCCTTAAAACAAATTGAACTACTTACCCTTGAACTTATTGGAATTTGCTTATGGAAGGGGAGTCAATTGTGGAAGGACTTCCAAGGACCTTTACTACTTATTTTAAATAAGCCAGATTGTAAAAAGCTCATATAGCATGTTTGCTTCTGTTAAGATGAACTTATTGTAAGAACTCTCCTTTTGCCATTTCTTTTTTAATTTTTAAACTTAAATACTTAATTAAGCTTAGATTGCTTATTTTGCTTATTAAAAGTGCTTGATCTGTTTCTAGCTCTAATTTGAGTTTATATTGTTTATTTAGTGATTATTACTCATCCTGTTTTTAGCTTAATTGTTATACTTCTGGGCCTTGGTGCACGAGATGATGTTTAATCGAGTCCCGCGTTTATTTCTACTTCCGTCTCCATGAAAAATTAAGATTTCGCTCCCAAAAGGAATACAAACGATCTTCTTAGCACAGTCAATAACGGCTTGGTTTTTCGTCAACTAGTCCCTGATCAGCTAATTCAACGTTATAACCATGATCTAATGTAGTGGGGGCTATATTAATCAAAGCACTAAATTGAGTAGACACGAAACTTCTATCTGCACCAGTATCAAATAAAATGGAAGCACAACGGTTGTTTAGGAGAAACGTACCCGTCACAACGTTGTTGTCTGGGTTTTGCCCTGCAACTCCCACTGCATAAGCCCTGGCTACTCCGCTACCATTTCCTTGATTCTTGGTCTTCCACTGGGGGCAGTTGCTCCTGAAGTGGCCTGGAGTCCCACACTCAAAGCAAACAATGGCATTTGTATTTGCCCCCTGGGCTCTGGTTGTTGTTGTCGGTTTGTTGTGTTATTGTTGTTGCGTTGTGGTGTTATGGTTATTGCGGTGTTGGTGTGTTATTTGCAGTTGCACAGAGGCTCTACAGTACTTGGCCAGGGTGGCAAGTTTCTTGCAGTTATTGCATGTTGGTATTACAAGGACCGTAATGGGTTGAGTTACACTTGGGACTTGGAGGTTTAGTCATCCTTCATCCGGTTTCTGTCACGTCCTGCAGCCATCCGCCCCCCCCCCCCCCCCCCCCCCCCCCCCACCCCCCACCCACCCCCCACCCCCCCCCCCCACCCCCCCTCACCCCCCCCCCCCCCCCCCCCCCCCCCCCCACCCCCCCACCCCCCCCCCCCCCCCCCCCCACCCCATGCCTGTGTTTTGCATTTGGTTTGTTGTTGGTTTTGGTTATTTCGAGGAGTGTCTTCAAACTTCCTCTTATTTTCTGCCTGTCTCTCAGCAACAGTGTTAATCCTCCTATCCATCAATTCAGTCGCCATCTCAATAGCCTCCTGCATGGTTTTCGGCTTCGATGCCACGACACTTGAGTAAATCAGGTCGGGCATCCCACCGACATACCTTTCAATTTTGTCAGTCTCTTCAGGGAACATCCTGTCACACAGCAATGCTAGTTCCTGGAAACGTTGGTTGTAAGCTACCACATCGGTGCCTTTTACTTTTAGGTTCCACAATTCTGCCTCTCCTTCTTTTATTTCATTCTCGGACAAATATTTTGTGTTATCTTCTTCTTCTAGTCAGTCCACGTAATTGATAATGCAATTTGCTTAGTCACTGTCCTAACATGGATATAACACCTGTGTTTTCAAGTCTTTGACGAAGTCAATTAATTGTGTATTTATTTTATTATTGTACGTGTTTGCTTAAAATGTAAACGTTAAGTTAAATCGCGTACGACTAAAAATTAGCGATCAATGTATAAGGGCATACAAAAATTAACTGTTTACATCCAAGCAAGGGTTATTATTATTGCTGTGGATAATTATAACTTTGTTCATTTTTATCGCGCTCGTAAAAGTGTATACGTTTCGCAGATTAATTGCGTTTATGCACTCCCGGAACACGAAACTTTTCTAAGGCTTCAACAAAATCCCACGTTTATTTCCCAATACCAAAATTTACTCCATTTATCATTTCATATATACATCCTACAACGGGATAGGAGAGAAAGACCAAGAAATGCAAGTTTAAAACACATTCCTTGTTTTCATGGGATGTTCTCTACTATTTGAGGACATACCCCATCCCTACCATTCTTTGACTAATGACCTTGACTAAGGCCATCCCTAGGACACCCTTATGTCTCCTTGACCAAGTATACATCTTATATACATACAACTAACACATATATCACTTAACACTTAGGAAAAATTCACAAAACTCTCTCTTTTACTCCCATATAGGCCACGGCATTTGTACACCTCCCAACCAAACCCATACAAAATTTTCTACAACCCTTACACTTCTATATACACATATCCTAAGATGTACTAAGGCATTTGCAAGCATTGGTTAACCATTTCCAAGTTATAATCAAGAAAAAGGAAGCTAGGGTTTAGTGAAGGAATGTAAGGTTTATAAAGTGACAAGTTTGGTTCTTTGTGCTAAACACAAGGGTTTAGTCTTGAAATCATCTCCATCATTCTTCTTTAAGGTCCATTTTTAAACTCTTTATGTTGCTATATATTTTAATTATGAGCATATGGATGTTTCTATTTAGACTTATATATCACCATTTAAGTTCTTAATCATGAAATACAGTTTTCACTTGAAATGTAATTTTACACACTTTTATATTTGTTGTGTTAATACTACATCAGTTAAAAGGATGAGAAAAAGTTGTTATATATTGTTTTGGTGTAAATCATGATTATGGATAATTTGGGTTATATAACTTCATAATATGTTTCAACTTAAAGAAATACATAAGACATGTTAATATTGATTATGGACTTTTAATCATGTTAATATAACACTAAAATAAAGTCCTATGGAAAGAAATATACTTGTACACACTTGGTTATATGTAAAAATGATTATTTACAAAACTAGTAAATTAGAGATTTCTTAAAAATGTAATGTTAAGTTTTAAAATAGATATAATGGATTTGTTTGACATATAACTTTAGGACACATAGTACATATTATGGACAAATGAGACATCAATATATGTATGATTTATAAAGTATATGATATATGAGACTTGTGGTAAAATACAAAAGTAATAAAGTATAAAGAAAAGATCATAAATGGACTTAATAAACAAGCATGAACATTCTGTCCCAAATTCGGATTTTTACATATTTATTTTATATTTTTATAAGATAATACATTTCACGACGATTCCGAAAAAGTAAGAAACTTGTTAAACGGATTAATAACGAAAAAGTTACGTTAAAAACGAGTTATACGTTAATAAACGAAGCCGTAAAGGAATTTTTATAAAAACATTTTTATAAAAATTATAAACAGCAAGGGTTAGTATTTTTAACAAATATTACTTTGATGGATTCCAAAATGATAAGAATCGTAATTTTTCAATTAATAACGAACGAGTTATGAATTTTGCAAGTTTACGACAAATAATACTTTTATAAAACTATTTTTATAAAAGTTACTATTCATGACAGAAAGTTATATTTTTGTAAACCTCATAAAAATATAGAACTTTCAAATACGAGAACGTCCTCGAAAGAATCGTTAAAAACGGGAGGGGGGGGGGCTTTAACGATAAATACGACAATTTAATGGGTTTTACGACGACAAATACGAATTATACGAAACTCACGTCTGTCATGAACAGTAAAAGTTACTGTTCATCAGTTGAGAAAATTTATGAAAATGTCAAATATCGATAACCCGTCTTAATACGAAAAGATGGACATAAGAAACTCGCGTGAATCGGGCTAAAACGCGAAAGTTTCGCCAGTTTTAATAAACGGTAATTATAAACGTTTTAACTTATTAAACACAATTTTACCAAAACCATTAGTTGGTGATTGAGCTATATAGAATATTATGTGGTTATCAAAGTACTATGTTACTAGGGAGTTTCATAATGAGGCCTCTTCGGATGGCGTTTCGACGAGTTGTTGGATTTACGATTTAAAGTGTCCTAACTCCTCGAACGTCATGTCATGACCTCTTTAATTATGATAGCCCGAACTTTAGTACAATGTAACAACTCTTAGATTATATCAATATTGTTAGACTAAAGTAATCCGTACTTACACGACCTTAATTTAATTAGGTTGCATTTGATCTTTTCGCGTGCGCATTATTTGTGATACTCTTTGCATTACTACTCAAGTGAGTTCATAGCCCCACATTTTAACATGCTTTTGTTTTTTTTACAAGTTTTTGGGCGTGAAAAAACATGCATGCTTTACAATTGGACACAAGTGGTTAGGTTTCATGTAAGATTACGTGTTGCCTAAGTAGCGATACCCATATATGAGCCATTATCATGACTGTTGTTGTGAGCGCGAATGTTATGAATAGATCTATTGGGTTTGACATCCCTGTTCGGGTGATTAGCTATCACTGGACAAACGAACGTATACCATGTCGAATTATGGATGTTGGGTTAGAACATCATCACGGAAATGTGGCCTGTAATTGGGTTATTCATACACGTCAAGCTTCAGTGTCATGAGCTTAGAGCAACGTAATTACATTTATATGATATCTGCATCTGTTGCATTATCATACACTTGAGAGATCTTGTGGTCCTACAATATATGATTACAAAAACCTTGAATTCACAACATATGTTGTCTGTTTTAAAAGCAATGTTTTTCACAATTTTGTTGACGTTTTTAAGCAATGTTTTCAGGAGATCAATAGGCATGGGATGCCAGGGATGCATTGGGTTACATTTTGGATTGCACGCTTAAAGATTTAGGTGCATCATATTTTGGGAAATGTATTGTCAACTTTTGTAATATTCAACAATGAACAAGTAAAGCTATATGCTTTTGTATTAAGTCTTTCAATTAAATCCAATGTATCATTTTAAACGACTTTTTGTGTCGTTCTTATATATCTTGTGCTATTGATCTTGAAGTAACACGCCCCGGACCCTTATTCCGCTGCGACCCAATTTGGGGGTGTTACAGATTGGTATCAAGAGCCAAGGTTATAGAGAACCAGGTCAAATGTTTTTGCTGGACTATAACCGTTTTCAAAAGTTGTTTTATAACAAAGGGATTACACGGGACATACATATGTGCATACATTCATGCATACACTACTTGTTGCATTAGTTGGTTGAACTAGATGCATTCATATTTGATATACATGTTATGATATAAATGTATATTACTATAAGAGTCTTATATTAAGTACTAATATAAGCTATTTTGAATTTTCAGATTCAGTCATGTCAGATTCGGATGAATCAGGGATTACACACACGGAGGTTTCCAGCCCATTTGAGGATCTATCAGACATCGGATCACCTAGAGCCGATGATCACGAGTTACTTGAGCTACCTTACATGCCAGAGGACCCATACTTGGAGGCCGCTCTTCAGGCACCACCCTCTCCAGATTATGTGCCTGGCCCGGAGGAGCCAGAGCATGCACCACCTTCGCCAGATTATGTTCCAGGTGCAGAGCATGCTGATGATGAGATCGTTGCTGAGGACCAGCCGTATGCTGAGGATGCCTCACCCATTGCACTATCACCTGATTATGTTCCGGAGTCTGATCCTGAGGCAGACCCGGAGGAGGATGACGATGAGGACCCTGAGGAGGATCCTATCGACTATCCTGCTGACGGAGGAGATGACGGAGATGATGAGATGGACATTGAGGAGGATGAGGACGCTGATATGGACATCGATGCCGATGAGGAGGATGAGGATGACGAGATGGATGTTGAGATTGACGAGGAGGCGGAGGAGGAGCACTCAGCTCCTGCCTACCCGGTAGTTGTTGCTTTACCAGCTACTGCCCCGTCTGCAGAGGAGACTGAGCCGTTTGAGACTGATGAGTCTGCGGCCACACCACCACCTCACCCTGCATATCGTATGACAGCCAGGATTACTATTCTAGAGCCATTACCTGTACCAGCATGGTCTGATTCTGAGGTTGCCAGACTGCTTGCTATATCTTCCCCACCAGCATCACCACTATCTCCATGGTCTTCATCACCACCCCAGATTCCTTTCCCACTATCACCACCCTCACCTGTGTTGACAGCACCACCTCCTAGTCCTATTCGTTCATTGGGCTATCGAGCTGCCACGATTCGGATGAGAGCTGAGGCTGCAGCTACCTCCCATTCACTACCATTACCACCACCCTTCATACTCTCCCCCACCAGACCAGATGCACCACCACCCTTGCCTACATCAGCTCCTACTTCATTCCCACCACTATTACTACCCTCTGACCGTCAGAGAGAGGACAGACCCGAGGTTAACCTACCACCTCGGATGGGGTTAGGCATCGCTCTGGGTCCCAGGTATGAGGTAGGAGAGAGCTCCGCCGCTGCTGCTGCTAGACCAGCTGGAGGTTTTAGGGCCGATTATGGTTTTGTTGCCACTATGGACAGGGAGACTAGGCGTGACCCAGAGAGATACGTTGGATATGGGATCACGGATTCATGGGATGAGATTGTTGAGACCTTACAGGGAGCCCCAGTTAGTACCGATACAGAGTTGGGTGCACACATGAGAGAGTTTGAGTCTATGGTTAGGCGAGATACAGATGAGATCTACACGAGGTTAGATGACGAGCAGGGACAGAGACAGTTATTGGCCGGTCGGGTCAATATGCTATTTAGAGATAGACATGGACATGCACATACATGTCAGCTCATGGAGACTGAGGCTAGGATGTCTAGAGAGGCTTGGGGACGAGCGATGGATGCTAGCGATCTTGCTCATGGAGAGGTTATTTCCCTACGCACCACAGTTCATGCACAGATGTCAGAGATTACAGAGTTACAGTTAGCGGACCACAGGAGACAAAGAGCAATTTCTGATTTGCTAGAGACAGACCACAGGAGGCGTGAAGAGATGAGAGAGTTGAGAGCTGCTGATCGCACTCGACAGCAGCAGCTTATTCAGACCTTGACTGCTATGCAGACACTATAGAGAGAGACGATTCCACTTCAGGGATTGGTCACCACACTGCAGGGGCAGGTGACAGCCTTACAGGGACAGGTGATGACATTACAGGGGTAGGTTACTGCATTACAGGGACAGCAGGGACCCGTTGGGGGTCTTGCACAGCCGGGGCTGCCAGAGGAGGCTGGTAGCAGTTCTTAGATTAGACTTTGTTATGGCTAGTTGTTTTGTATATGGCCTACTAAGTATTACGGGTATAATCCCGGCTAGTAAGGCTTTAGGTTATTATGCTTACTTTGTAACCTAAACATTATGATCATTTTGTATCGAAACCAATCATGTATGTTTTCCAGTTATATATGAAATGGTAGTATTTTTTTTTGAACGGCAGAAATTTTATAACACTAGCAAGGAGCTAGAAAATTACATAGGAGAGTACATAAGAGGATTTTGCATCC
>BQNB010141230.1:5470-17299 GCA_026074375.1 Tanacetum coccineum
TTAGAACTGCTATAATGATTGTTTGTGTGCATTTGAGTGTTCTTAAACATGCTAATATGTTAAAATCTTGAATATCTTGGGTTTTCGTATTTATTCGAGTCGAATAAGTCTAAAGACAAGAGTTTTGTGGTTAATTCATGGATTAAATGTGTTAAACTGATTCCTAGATGATATATGGTCATGAATAAATGGTTTTAGTTGTTTGAAATAATGTGAAAAATAGTTGTGTATATTTCCTCTAGGCGAACTATACACACAGGCGAACTATACACCTATTGTGTAGGCAAACTATATGTTTGCGTAGGCGAACTATATGCTTGGATTAATACAGGCGAACTATACACATTTATATAGGCGAACTAATCATTCATATTTAACACAGGCGAACTATACACACGAATTTAATACAGGCGAACTATACATAGAAGTAACACAGGTAAACTATACATAGGTACTCAACACAAGCGAATTATACACATGCTTAGGGCGAATTATACATATTTTTTCTAGATGAATTAATCTCGTAATCTTGGTAATCAAATCTCGTAATCTAATCTAAGTTTAATTAAACCTTAACTTATCACTTAGTGATTAATTTAAGTCTAGTTTCTCCTTATAAATCTTTAGTGATTGCCTTGGTTTTTGTTTAAATTGCCTATAGTTAGTGTGTTGTATGGTTATGTGTTTCTCCTGGTCTCATGTGTGTTAATATTTTGCCTAGTATCTGTGTGCATAATTCTTAGTGTAAATCAGACTTGCATCTATAATCATTCGTCATGATCTAGATTGTCTTTCAGTGATATATATATTTGCTTGTATATGAATCGTATGTGATAAATCTTAGCAGAATCATGTCTTCCATTACTGCTCAACAAATCAAACTAGATCTGGAACTTGTTCCTAAGGAGAAAAGACTTGAGATTGGGAAATGCAACGGAAGACTCAATCCTGGAAAGATATAGAGAGAACCTACATTTCAAGTCGTTCTGGATGCTCTTGCTCTCACTCCATGCTACTCTACATTTCTCATCATTGTAGATGTTCCAGAAGTCTACATGCATCAATTCTGGGATTCTGTTTACAAGCATGACACTTTCTACAGATTCAAAATGGACAAAAGGGAAGAGATTCAAACTCAATCTAGAAATCTTCAAAGATATCTTTAAGATTTGCCCTAGAGTATAGGGTCAAGACTTTGATGAACTTCCTACTGATGAAGAAATTGTGACTTTCTTAAGAGATCTTGGTCACACTAGGGAAATCAATTTACTCAATGATGTTGTTGTTGATCAGATGCATCAACCTTGGAGAACTTTTGCTGCTCTCATTAATAGAAGTTAATCTGGAAAGACAACTGGTCTTGACAAGCTTCGTCTCTCCAAAGGAACAATTCCTTCTGGGGTATGACCATGAGAAGAATTGGTACTTGTTGTAAACTACTTTTGGAAGATTTCATTTTAACAAATTTATAGACAACAAGCCTACAAAATGCAAGAGAGTTGTACTTACCCATCGATTTACCAAAGTTATCATTCACTACTTCCTTACTACAGACAAGACAGTCTCTTAGAGAAACAAGATTAGGATGCACACCTCCAAAGATGACTATCTGATAAACACTCTAAGATTTGTCTCTGCAAAAGAAACAACTCAAATCTATGGTGTTGTTCTTCCTGAATCATTGACCAATCTTGAGATGAAGGAAACCAAAGCTTACAAGACTTACCTTGGGTTTGCTACAGGAGCTACACCTCCTAAGAAGGCGCAAAAGTTCAAGAAGTCAGCTTCTCCTCAACTTTCTAGTGTCCTAGTTTCACCTGAAGAACCTACAAGGAAGTCAAGGAGTAAAGGAGACCTGCAAGAAGTTTCTAAGGCTCCAGCAAGAGGTTGTTTGGGTTTTATTAGAGACACTCCTGAGATGCCATTATCTAAGAAGAAGGAAAAGGTGTATGTTGCTAGAGGTAAAGGAATTGAGCTGCTATCTAATGTGGCATTAACTAAAGAAGCTCATGATGTGTCGTTGTGTAGGTGTTATTTATGTATCAAGTTTTACTATTTATTTTATGCCGACTATACCTAAAAACAACACTTTAACGGGTAGTGTACCCGGTCAATTATAGTCTCATTGGTAAGTAGGGTGTCGATCACTAAGAGCGAGAGCGTTAGTTCCTAATTCTATCAGTATTTTAGTTATCTAAGTTAAACCTAAAACTAATGCAAAAGAGGGTTTTCAGCCTACGAGACTGGCACGAGGTTTAGTTATCTAACCTAAGGTTTTGATGACAAGTAAAGCAATAAACACACACAAGAAGACAAACAAACGATAGAGAAGCAGTCAAGAACTAATGTAAGGGAAACGTATCAACCATGAATAATCTGATAAAACGTATGTTTGTTTATTTAGTGCAATGATTGTCTTATCTCGAAGGGGCATATCATTCCTAGTCTTAGGAGGTACTTCTTCCTAAGACCTAGACACGTTAATCCTGTCACAATTAGATGCATCCGCATAAAGCAAGCATTTTTTGATTATAATCTATCTTAGGAGATTAATAATGGTGCTTTTACTAAACCCTAACTCATGGAGACTTTACCCACTTTATAACAACCCGTAATTTTCTAGTATTTTCATCAATGTAATATCTACTTACTATATTAAGTACAACCATTTTCACGAGAATATTTTTCGTTTTTATTCCATTCTATTATGTAACCTAGTTTACATTTCTAAAGTAAACGAGCTCACACAACTACCTATGCCTATTCCATCTATGTTTACATCATGTAAACATCCTAATATGTCGAGTCTATATCTTAATATCATTTTTACCAAGTACATTATCCATTTAACGTACTTTTCAAAATGTTATATCAAAACAAGCTTTAAACGTAAACGTTTATATCAAAACCCTAATTATATGTAATGTATACATATAAAATGAATGTACAATTATTTAAAGCATGTGTACAAGTATCATAGCACTACATTACTTTCCCTCCAAGTTAATGTATAACACATTAAAGCTCAAAGTATAAGTCAATAATGCTAGAAAGTCAAACTAGGTCATTTTACCTCTAAATTCATGCTAGTTTCTTACCACCACTTTAACATAAGGTACAATCACTTAATGCATGACTTCTAATCCCTAAACCTAATCCCTAAATTATTCTAAAACCTAATCTAAAACCCTAAACCCTAAATGAAACCCTAAAACCCTAATTTCACTTTAAACCTAAAACTAAACCCTAAACCTTAATCATAAACCCTAAACCTTAATCCTAACACTAATTATAAACCATAAACTATCCTTAATCCTAAACCTAACTCGAAATTAAAACAAAAACCTTAACCTGTAACCCTAAACCAACCCGATACCCTTTTTATTTTATTTCTACCTATTTTAAGCAACCAAGCACCTCAAGCAAGCATCCTAGCACCTCTATGACATCACCTAGCAGCCACCCTAGCACCTTACAAGCACCTTATTCACCACCTTGGACACCAAGTTTGCAAAATCACGTCCTTGTCACTTATATGTAACCGACCCCCCTAAAACCCTTCCACCTTGCATATCTACCTCCATAGCCAACAATACTCACCTTATAGCCTCCCTTAGTCATCACTCTATAGCCCTTAAACCCCTCTCTAAGTTTTCCTGGCCACCAAGGTGATTTCAAGCCTTATAAATAGCCAAACACCCCATTCATTCAAATCACACCTCAAAAACTTATCACCACTCAAATGGAGTTCTAACTCAGACCAATAAGGATCAAGTTATGTCTCTAAGCTTAGAATAGAAGCTAAGAATCAAGAAAAAGGAGCCCTTGAAGTTGTTACTAGGCGTACAAACCCGGAAACCCGATTTCGACCCATTTCTAGCCCAAGTAAGCTTAAATCTTGTTCAATAAGCTTATAATCTGTATTAGAATGTTCATAATACTTTTAAGATCATATGTAAACTCTCGTTTGAAGCTTTGAATCCTCAAACCCATGTGTTTTTTATTAAAACCCTAAAAATGACCCGTTTTGATTTTCTAGCTAACGAATACTTTTTCTAAACTTTTGTTACATTAGAACATCTTATTTTAGCTTATTCTAATAAGCTATAACCTGCAAATATCATTTGGAATCCTAAAATAAGCTTGCCTGGCTTTTTGACTTGTTTTGTAAATTATTTTCATGCAAGGGGTATATATCGTAACTTTCTGAAATTTATAACTAAAGGGGCTGAAAATGTCATTATTCCAATGTTATAACTATAAGGGCCTATCTTGCCAAGTTTCAAAGTTAAAGGTTTAAATTATATATACTTTATATATAAAGGACTAAATTTGTAAAAGTTTATAAACCAAGGGTATATATTGCCATTTTTGTATTCTTAAAAATATAAAATATAATATTTTTATACAAATTATAAAAATATATATTAATATTATAAAACTCGATTTTATTAAAACCCGACACAATAATCGTTATTAATCATCGATCGGCACATTATAAAACAATTACGTTATATATTTAACGTAATTTATCATCGACTAACTTTTGGGAAAAGAACATTAAATCTTATCATATCACTGTTAAATAGGGAATTTCATGTGAGGGTTCCATTTGGGTATTTGTTTTGACGAGTTTGCTGGGTTTACGATTTAAAGTGCCCTGACTCCTCAAACGATACTACGTGGCCTCTGGATTATGATAGCCCGAACAGTGATACAATATTTCCATAAATTGATAAATCAAAGTAATACGTTAAACATCATGAAGTTTTGAAACATAAACCATCACACTAAGACTTGACATATTACTTCAGGTTGCATGACAAAGCCGTTACTTTCACTTGATATACTTTTGCCATCAATCAGATTTCCCTGTACTGTTAAGGTGAAGTTCATAGCCTCGCCTTTACTTATTTACATGTTTTATAAACCCACGAGGGGGATACATGCTTGTTTTATACAAATTAAACACAAGTGATTTTGATATATGATATGGTTCCATCACTGTGAATAGTCCCATCTTTATATGTTTTCTAAATCCCGTAGGGGATTCATGCTATAAACTATGAATACAAGTGTTTTTCCAACTATATGCTATCCTGATATATTATTGCCTAAGTTACCTCCATTTTCCCATAAGACATCCCAGTATCTCTTTGGGTAATAGCTCCCAGTATCTCTTTGGGTAATAGCTCCTAGTATCTCTTTGGGTAGTAGCTCCCAGTATCTCTTTGGGTAGTAGCTCCCAGTATGTCTTCGGATAGAGGCTCCCGGTTCTATTGAGTTTAAATATGTGATTCATGAGCTTAGGGCAATAATACTGTTTTCCATGATAATACTGTTTTCCATGATAATACTGTTTTCCATGATAATTGTACTCATTGCAATTATTACACTTATGGGTGTATAACAACGTAACCCACTGTTTTGATAACTTGTATTCAAACTATTTATCATAAACCTATGAATTTCACTCAACCATTGTGTTGATCCTTTTTAGCATGTTTATCTCAGGTAATTGAGCAAACTATGGCACGGAGTGGCACAGACTTGGAGAGGGCTAAACTGTTATCATTCAAACTTTATATTTCTAGATTTTGGGACCTGCTTTTGTAAAACTCTGATTATATTGAATGATAACTAAATTTTCTAAAACGTCTCTTTATGAGTCGTTTTCTATGATTATGTCTGTTGATCCATGAAGTAATACCCCAGATTAGCTTCCGCTGCTATATTTCAAAAATGGGGGTGTTACACACTTACTACTTAACGGCTCTTTATATACTAGTAGTTCACTGTTCGAGTCCTTACCAATGGAATAAGAACGTACTCATTGATACAAGTCACTTATGACTCAACTAAGCTCACTAAACTAAAGGCAATGATAGGTCAATATTTGTGATCCTATGATTCTAGATATATAAATTACAATATGAAGAGCTATCCCAGATTCTTAGCCTACGCCCAAACAACACCAAAGTTGCAGCGCATGAAATATGTAGGACTAGACCCAGTTGAATGATAGGTCGCATACTTAAGCACGTAAACGAATATAAATTTATAAACATAAACAATCAATGATAAATTAAGCAATCAGATAATACAAAACCATACATTAGTCTTCTTAAATCGTGGTTGATACCATAAAGGTATCAAGCAGATTAGCACTGTAAAAATACACACGGTTTGATATATGAACGATAAAAATAAAGAAACCTTAATCGAATGCGTATTCGGTTGCGCGAAGATTACAAGAGTTTTCCTATGATCTTGAGGCTCTTTTCTAACCTTCTAGGCTCCTTTATTCATCTCTTGGTCGACTTGGTAGTTTAGGGATTCACTTGCATACCTAAAATTAAGTTTAGGATCGTCTATTTATAGAGTATGGAAACTCGTCGATACGCCATATCAAGCAATGTAGGATACGGCGTATTGGGGATTTCTTAGAGTAAGGACCATGTTTGATATCTTCTAGAATATGTTATTACTATATTATGAATGCGGCATATTGATGTCTCCTGGATACGGCGTATTGGGTCTCTAATCCTTATTGGTTATTTGTGAAGTGTAGGCACGGATACACCGTATCTTCTTGATGGATATGGAGTATTAAGGTAAAACTAGTTGATTCTTCTTCGTTGACCAAAGTGTTATATATGCCGTATCGTTGATGTGGATACGGTGTATTCTTCAAAGTCAGGCAATGGTCCTTTAAGTCGTCAAAGTCTTGGATACGTCATATAGGTCTAAAATAATACGACATATTGGCAGTATTCTCGAACTCTTCATTTAAGCTCCAAAATGCGTGCCTTTTAGCATAACTTCACAAAATACTCCATAATTACTGCAATTCTCAAATACAAACGATTAAGTAACAATTCTTTGCAATAATTATACAAAATGGGTTAATTACATGGGATAAATGATGCTATAAAATAGACGTTATTTGATGTCATCGCATGGGTTAAACCACCCAAAACACAATCAACATAATAATACCCTTAAAAGAGATTATTATACATAACCATAAATCACCTCAATCTCATTAGTTCACCACCGTCAACACGGTACAAGTTCTAACGGAACTGACAAACGTCAAATAGTCAAAGGACTAAATTAGAACATTCAAAACACAAAAAGGGAAAGGGTTACAAATACTCTCTTATTTTGTCATTTTAATCAAGATTTATAAAATCCCGTGAAATAACAAGGACTTAATCACTTATAACAACAACAACACTTTAACACAATTCTCATTAATTACTGAATCGATCTAATCATTTCATTTCACACATCAAGTAATTCATGATAAGCTTATCATTGGCGAAGAATGTGATTGTAGCGGGGCTAACAACCATCCCCTTATACTTGACACGGCTTAGTACAGTTCTTGGGTAAGCCGTATGCTACTTTACATCAAAGTAAAGGAACGCAGAAAGCTTCTCATGAACTCAGTTCTTAATGGACCTTTCAAGTATGGCACTGTTACAGTACCTGGAACTGCAACCGCACCTGCAACAGTCAAAGATAGAACGTATGATGAACTCATAGATGCAGAGAAGATTCATGAAGGGTGTGACATTAACACAACAAACATTGTGCTTCAAGTCTTACCACAAGATTGAGGCTAACAATCTCCCGGGAACATGCTTCCTAATTTTTTTTTTTTTTAGCGCTGCCTAGGATGATTGCAAACAGCCGCCTGAAAAAAAATTCAAACTGTCACCAAACCGCTGCCAAATAAATCAAGCAAACCGCCTCTTATATTTTTGCTAACTCGCCGGCTTAATAAAATAATCAAACCGCTGCCTATAGTGACCAAACCGCCGCTGGTGAAATAAGGCAACTCGCTGGCAAGATTTAATTAACTCGCTGGATCAATAAAATAATCAAACCGCCGTGATAAGCAACTCGCCGTGATAAGCAACTCGCCGTGATAAGCAACTCGCCGTGATAAGCAACTCGCCGTGATAAGCAACTCGCCGGCAAGAAAATAAGCAAATCGCCTTTGACCTGGTCAACTCGCCGGCTACCTTTTCCTAAAAATCCGGATCTTGTCCCTATCTTTTGTCAAACCGCCGGCAAGAATAACATTTAATATTCAAACCTCCATCAAGAACACACATTCGAATCTAGCCAAAATAAGCCCAAATATGCTTATTAACCACGAAACAAAGCTAAAATATCAAATACTAAGCAAACCTTATAAGCCTAATCATTCCATAACATCTATTTCTTCGCGGATCATCAAGAAAGAAGCAAACCTCCACGAAGAACACAAACCTTAATAAGCTTATAAATCGAACTTGAGGCTTGAGTTTCACTTGGAATGGCAACAATACATCATGTTTAACATGTATAACACGAAAAACTCCAAGATTAACCAACAAATAAGCTCAAAATCAAAAATGAGCCGTGGGTTTTTTTCTTCAAAAATAAGCCACGAATTTGAGCTTATTTAACCATATGAATCAATCACGAATCCACCCCATGGCTCTGATACCAATTGTAGGTTCCCTAATTCACACAAACATGTATAATCAAGAGATCTAAGAGAGAAAGTCAAAGAGAGAGATAGTTTAGAGAGAAAAGGAAAAAAAAAAACACACTTAAGAGTGTTGTGTAAAATGAGTAAAATGCTTACCCCACTTCCAAAGTTGAAGAGGTATTTATAGTTCTTACAATACACCGGGTATTAGTACCCGGTTCAATACCGAAAGTCATACGTTTACCTATTAAACTACGAGCTATATTGAATAGTAAAATACATAGGGTGACCGAGTCTTTTTCTAATATCTAACATTGTTCGAGTGTTAGCTCAATCTTAGTCGGCATTATTCCCATAGACATTCATCTCCAATCATACCTAAGGACTGCTATTTCTAACTTTGGATTATCCTTGGGTAGATCCTCCGGTTCTGGTTGGATCATAGGATTGATTCCTAACCTAACCACCTTATGACTTCAGAATCGTCGTGAAATTAAGATGTTGTTGGGTATAAGATCAAACCATAAAACCTTTTCTTTCTGTTCAGCACATTGAGTCGAATAGATCATATTTTAATTACATTTTCTCCCCTTATTTTAAATAATAAACACTTAGTTTTTTGAAATACCTTGTGATTAAAATATGTCTTGAAAATTCCGTGGGAGAAAATATTATCAGCATGAATGGTTTGGAACATTTTGATAATGTTTTGAATACATAAGAGTTGTCGTTGTTGATGTATCCAAAAACATTAAAACTTTGTTTTTCGAAAAACTCCCCCTCAAAAATAGGACCAATTGAGAAATTGTTGTCTTTTGAAAACATTGTGAGGGTTGGAGTGTTGAACACACAATTTTGAAAGATTATGAATTGTCATCGAGAAATTCTTGAAAAATTGTGTTCAACTTTTTGAAAAACCAGATGTTAGAGGACTTCTCTTCTAACGGTAAGGGTAAGCGCACTGAAACGTACACTATCCTTTTTCTTGAGCTAAAAACATTGAATGTCTTGTAAGAACAGCTCAAGACCGAGAAACGTTAATTTTCTCGTTGTGAGGATAAGTTATAAACCTTCCTTTATTTGAAGTCCGGGTTATGTACTGACATTTGCACATAAGCCATTTAGAAAATTAGAAATGACATGTTTTGAAACTATTTGCAACTCTCGCTCGAACTTCATTTACACACCCGTGTCAATGTTAATCGACATTTCTAAGCACGTAAATGTTATCGATTCCAAGAGACATGTCGAGAAGATTCTTTTTGGAAATTTTCTGATTTTCTGATTTTGTATTTTCTTTTTGAAGTTTTATATTTTTGTATTTTGCTTTTCTCAAAAATATGTACATGGTGATGTTTGATGATGATATCAAGCAGTCTCATTTGTCAGAACCTCCAGTTCAGCTGGAGTCAAACATCTCATACCAATCCTTCTGACAAGATACTTAAACCGATCCTCAGGAAGGGCTTTCGTAAACATGTCAGCTAATTGGTATTCAGTTCTGACAAAATATAATTCAATTATACCATTTTCAACCTGTTCCTTTATGAAATGATACCGAGTATGGATGTGCTTTGTCCGTGAATGTTGTACGGGGTTGCATGAGATTGCTATGGCTGACTGAGAGTCGCAATACAACGGTATTTTGTTGTAGTTGAAGCCATAATCTTGAAGCTGTGTCCTCATCCACATTACTTGAGCACAACTTGCAGATAACGCCACGTACTCTGCCTCTGCTGAAGACATTGCAGTGCAGTTTTGTTTCTTTGACATCCAACTTACTAGCTTATCACCAAGGAACTGTATCCCTCCAGAAGTGCTTTTCCGAGTATCAAGGCATCCGGCATGATCAGCGTCTGAAAATGCTGTTAGTTCAAAGCCAGAATCCTTTGGATACCAGAGTCCCATGTTAATGGTACCCTTTAGGTATTTAAAGATTCTTTTAACCTCCTTGAGGTGCTTTTGAGTTGGTCGTGCTTGATAACGTGCACAATAGCATACTGCTTGCACTAAGTCTGGTCTACTAGATGTCAAGTACATGAGTGACCCGATTTTACTACGATAATCAGATTGGTCTACGGGTTCTCCACTCAAATCTACATCTAGTTTGGGTTTTGTAGCCAATGGTGTACCAATGGAGTGACAATTGTCCATATTATGCTTTTTCAGAATTTCTAAAGCGTACTTGGCCTGATTGATAAAAATACCTTTTGGGGACTGGTGGATCTGAAGTCCTAAAAAGAATTTCATCTCCCCCATTAAGGACATTTCAAATCTACTGTGCATTAACTTTTCAAATCTTTTTGAATATTTAAGGTTTGTAGACCTAAAAATTATGTCATCAACGTAAATTTGCACAAGTAGAATATCCTCCCCGTATTTTATCTTGAATAAAGTTGGGTCAATTGTACCTTTAGAAAAGCCTTTGGACATCAAGAAGTTTGATAGTTCATCGTACCAGGCTCTTGGAGCTTGCTTTAATCCATACAAAGCTTTCCTCAGAAGGTAGACTTTTTCTGGATGATCTGGATCAACGAACCCTTCTGGCTGAGCAACATAAACCTCCTCCTTCAGTGGACCATTAAGAAATGCCGTTTTTACGTCCATCTGATAGATTGGAAAAGACTTGTGTGCTGCATGGGCAACGAAAATCCGAACTGCCTCCAAATGAGCAACTGGAGCAAATGATTCTTCGAAATCAATACCCTCTTCCTGAGCATAACCCTTAGCAACAAGTCACGCTTTGTTACGAATTACAATCTGATCTTCATCCTTTTTGTTCTTCCATAACCACTTTAGCTTTATAACCATCTTGCCAAATGGTTTATCGACGAGTTCCTAGAATTGTAGGCTGTCAAACTGATGAAGTTCATCATGCATTGCTTCAATCCATGCATAATCCGCCATTGCTTCCTTAATGTTCTTTGGTTCGACTGTACTCACGGTGAGCGCGAACATACACATTTCAAGATCTGTGGCAAGTTGTTGTCTTGTTTGCACTGGATTTGTAGGATTTCCAATAACTTGTTCTAATGGATGATCTTTGGTCCATTGGTAATCATGACTTTGTGGTTAAAATGAATGCATATTTGTATTATCAATGTTGTGTGAGGAAGACTGTTAGGAATTTTGTAATAGAGAGTTACTATTAGTAGGTATGTAGTTCCTACTGGTAGAGTAAAAAGTTCCTACTGGTAGTGTAGTTCCTACTGGTAAGGATAATAGTATAGTTAGTACTGGCAGTACAAAAGTTATTCCTGCTGGTAGAACAATATTAGTCCTGGTAGTATTATGCTTACTCCGGGTTGTTAGTAAAAGTTAGTTAGTAATAGGGATATGCA
>BQNB010141231.1:0-17298 GCA_026074375.1 Tanacetum coccineum
TCAATTTTAGTATAAACTTGTAGTTTTAAATCTTAGAATTAATATTATTTTAATTTTTAGCATAAAAATAGTTTAAAACCAAAACCAAAAATTTAAATGACAATCGAGCTCGATTCCCAACATTCCCTTGAATTTCCATTCACCTCTCGTCGAGGAAACGACCCGGAAGGTTTTTGATAATTGCTTTAGTTAAAAGCGTTTATCTAGGACCTGGCGGAATTACTATTCTAGTCTATTATTGGCCTATCCTTATATATTATATATATTTTATTATATATACGGTGTATTCGGACGTGATCAGGCTTCAAAATTTAGACCTTAAGGTCTGACCATGAAATGGAGTACACCTGTGACAGATTTAGTTCTTTTTGTGATGAAGTTGGCATAGAACATCTGTTCACTACTCCTTATACTCTAGAACAAAATGGTGTGAGTGTAAGACGTAATAGATATGTTATGGAGATGGCTAGATGCATTTTGCATGAGAAAGATTTCTCTAAATTTCTTTGGGCAGAGGGAGCAAACATAATAGGATATCTCTAAAATCAGCTTCCAAGTGCTGCAGTAGAAGAGAGAACTCCTTTTGAAGCTTGGTATAGGTACAAGACTTTACTAAGTTTCCTTAAAATATTTGGATGCTTGTGTTTTGTACATGTGCCTCAGGTTAAAAGGGACAAACTTGATAAAAAGGCGATTCCTGGTATCTTTGTTGGCTATAGCACAATATCTAAAGCTTACAAAGTATAGATGTTCATTTTAATGAGGATGACCAATGGAATTGGAAAGAAGCACAAGAAATCACTAGACCTTTGGAAGACCTAAGAAGCAATCACTCTAATGATGATGAGGAGGATGAGGTAATAGTTGAATGTGAAAGTGAAATGGATGATCATCCACCAGTTAGAGGAACACGGTCACTTACAGACATCTATCAAAGATAAAATGTAGCTTTAAGTGAACCTGCTGGTCTTGAATAAGCTATTAAAGACCCAAAATAGAAGAAAGCTATGGAGGAAGAGATGTTGATGATTACTAAGAATAAAACTTGGGAATTGGTCAACAAACCAGAAGGCAAAAAAATCATTGGTGTTAAATAGGTGTACTGCACTAAGATAAATTCTGATAACACCATCAACAAACACAAAGCAAGGCTTGTCGTCAAGAGGTATGCTTAAATATTTGGTGTTGATTATTCCAAAACATTTGCTCCTGTAGCTCGATTAGACACTATCAAGTTGTTACTAGCTATATCAGTCTTTTTAAATGGTGTATTGGATGAAGAAATCTACGTTGAACAGCCCGATGGTTTTATTGTGAAAGGAGAAGAGGATAAAGTCTATCGGCTTAAGAAAGCTCTATACGGCTTGAAGCAAGCTCCAAAGGCTTGGTACCGCAAAATAGATAAACACTTGTTGAGGCTTGGATTCATAAGAAGCTTGTCTAAAGCAACCCTTTATTGTTGGATAGTAAACTTGATTTAGTCATAGAAGCCCGAGCTTATATAGATGAAGTTTCTAGAAAGATGAAGAATGATTAAAGAGAATATCTACGTAAAATATCTATAGAAGTTTCTAGAAGATTGTAGATAAGTAATAGAAATAACTAGTAGGAATTATCTAGAATTAGACATGTAGATAAGGATGATGATGTGAGAGAATTATCTAGATTATAGTAGAATATCCATGGAAATATCTCGATCTAGAACATTCCATGGAGTAGTATAAATAGGTGGTAGTGTAAGCATTTGTGAGACTAAGAAAAAAGTTATGCAATCAAAAGGTTCTTTGTATAAGCTCTCTAAGTGTTCCTCTCTTCGTGAAATATAAGCCTAAAAGGCCCATACGTTTTCCAAAAAATTGGTATCAAAGCTAAAGCCAGAAGATCGAGATGTCAAGTGCAATGAACTTGTTCCAATTTTCTCGTCTTACCAAAGATAACTATGGTAGTTGGTGCATTCGGATGAAGGCGTTACTCGGTTCACATGATGTGTGAGAGATAGTCGAGAAAGGTGTTGAGAAAGTTGATGATGAAAGTTCGTTGAATGCTACCCAAAGGGTTGATTTGCAAAAGGCAAGAAAGAAGGATCAAAGTGCTCTTACGCTCATCTATCAATGTCTTGATGATGCAATGTTTGAGAAAGTTTCAAATGCAACCACTTATAAGGAAGTATGGGAGATCCTTTAAAATTATTTCAAAGGAATTGATAAGGTGAAAAGGGTACATCTTCAAACTCTTAGAGGAGAGTTTGAAAAACTCCAAATGGAGGATTCCGAAACCATTTTGGATTATTTCACTCGTGTGTTGACCATTTCAAATGAAATAAAGAGAAATGGTGAAAGCTTGACACAAGGGTGATAGAAAAGGTTCTTCGCTCTTTTCCACCAAGCTTTGATTACATTGTTGTGGCAATAGAAGAGTCAAAAGACATAGACTCTATGACCATCGAACAACTCATTGGATCTTTACAAGCCCATAAAGAGAAGTTGAAGAAAAGAAGGGGGAAAGAATCCTTGGAACAAGCTCTATACTCAAAGGTATCTTTCAAAGAAAGAGAAAAGAGCTTTCTACATGGAAAGGAGCAAGGACAAGGACGCGGTTATTTTCATGGTCGTGGTGGTTTCCAAGGCCAGTGACAAGGAAGAGGAAGAGAATATGTCAATAAAGAAGATGAGAACCAATAGTCTACATATAAAAGAGGTCTTGGGAGAGGCTTTCAATCTCAAAGAGGGGGTAAGCCCCGAATACAATGCTACAATTGTCGCAAATAAGGTCATTATGCCAATGAGTGTACTAGATTAAGACAAGTAGAAGAAAAAGCTAATCTTGTGGAGGTAGAAGATGAAGATGAGCTTACTTTGCTAATGGTGAGACATGACGAACAAGAAGAAAGGATAAAACCATGGCATATAGATTCCGCTGCCAGTAACCACATGACGGGTGAAAAAGACTTGTTCGTGAAGATGGAGAAAAGTAAAGGTAATGTCACCTTTGGAGATGAATCGAAGGCACCGGTAAAAGGAAAAGGTAAAATACTTATACGAGCTAAAGATGGAAGTCACCAATATATTTCAGACGTATACAATGTGCCCAACCTTAAAAGTAGCATTTTAAGCATGGGACAACTTTTAGAGAAAAACTACGATATTCATTTTAAAGATCGTAGTGCTACAATAAGAAATCAAGAGGGAAAGCTCATAGTAAAGTCCCTATGACCAAAAACCAAATGTTCATTCTGAACATTCAACATGATGAAGCTAAGTGCTTACAGAGTTGTTTGAAGGATCGCTCGTAGCTTTGGCACATGAGGTACTGGAACTTAAACTTTGGTGACTTAAAATTATTATACTCAAAGGGAATGGTGAAAGGGTTAGATCAAATTGATCATCCCAATCAAGTGTGTGAAGGACGCCTTCTTGGGAAGCATGCTAGGAGTTCATTTCTAAAAGAAGTGACATCAAGAGCTAAGGAGCCTTTATAACTAATTCACATGGAATTGTGTGGCCTCATTACTCCACCCTCTTATAGTAAGAATCTCTACTTTATGCTCTTTATTGATGACTTTTCAAGAAAACTTGGGTATATTTTCTAAAAGAAAAATCCCAAGCCTTTGAAGCTTTTAAGAAATTTAAAGCTATGGTTGAAAAAGAGAAAGGTTTAAACATGAAATCCATGAGATCAGATAGAGGTGAAGAATTATTATCAAAGGAATTTAACAAATTTTGTGAGGATAATGGGATTCAGATATTTCTAACGGCTCCTTACTCCCCACAACAAAATGGAGTGGTGGAGAGAAAGAATAGAACCATTCTCAATATGGTCTGACGGATGTTGAAAAGTAAAAAGATGCTAAAGGAGTTTTGGGCCGAAGCGATTGATTGTGCGGTATATCTATTAAACTGGTGTCCGTCAAAGGGTTTAGATAACAAGGCCTCACAAGAAGCATGGAATGGGTTGAAGCCTACAGTCTCTCACATATGGGTATTCGGGAGCATAGCATATGTCCACATCCTAAGCCAAAGGCGATCCAAACTTGATGATAGAAGCGAGAAGCGTGTGTTTGTTGGCTATGACAAACAATCAAAAGGTTATAATATAACAACCCACAAATTTCACCAATGTAATATCTCTCTATTATATAATATATCACTTTTTCACAGGGAAATTTTTTGCTTTATTACATTTCTTGCATTACCAATATCTCAATATGCAACATTTCTTGCATAACTAAAGTTAACGAGCTCACGCAACCTACCTATGGAAATCCTATCTATGAATAAGTCAAGCAAACATCATAACACGTCAAGTCAATATCATAATATCATTTTTACGAATAACATTACTCATATAATGTACCATTTGTAACAATATATCAAAACAGGCTTTAAACCGTTATCGTATACCTCTAAAACCCTAATTTCATGAGAAGTTATTATCTAAAGTGAATGCACAAGCTACTAAACCACAATTACAAGTAATATAACATCTCATTTAAAATATAAACTCCCTCCAAAATAAGATACAAGTCTTATAAAGCACAAAGTACAAATCATTAAGCATGATCTTCAAAATAGCCATTTCACCTCCATTTTCCTAAAGAATCTTGTACAATCTATCAAGTACAAGTTACAATCAAGTCATGCACTTCATTTACATTCTATAATCCTTCTTATTTCATAAGATTTTATGAAATGAAATCTAGAAACCCTAACCCAAGCTAAATACTAAACCATGACCCGTTTCTTGGTTCTTATCCATTTTTAACCTCAACCATTATTCAAATAAGTTGTAATAACATAAATTACAACATTGAGTTGAACACCATTTGTTGTGCGGTGGTTAACCAACACCCAATCCCTTAAAATGGCTCTGGTTGTACAAAATACACTGCAATAAAACCAATCAGCATGCCAAAAACTTGTTTCCAGAAGCAAAACGTGATGCGCGCTAAAAAATAAATATGGCATACTATGCAAAAGCTAACAAGTATGGATGATTTCATACAAACTTTATTATCAAAATATATTTTATATAGCATAAATAAAGAACTATGAGATAGAGAACAAACTTAACTGTTAACAGTCATGATCCTTTAGACGCTTGAAGTAGAAATTGTTTCTTGAGAAAGGCTAATCAAATGAACCGCAGTGGTAAGTTCTTTACCCACTGTTCGCGACAAATTTCTAGTGATGGATCGAGCATCATTTCGATATGACTGACAGAGGGAGGATACTTCTTGTCTACAAGCATATGTAAAACAAGTCCACTAACTGTCTCCAACACATGAACACCAGAAAAGAATAGAGCTTCCAGCTTTGAATACTCCAAGTGTGTTGGTTCTTCCAAACATCACTTCCATCATTCACTTCAGGTGAATCCAGCAAAACCTCTAGATCTCCCCAAAAGAAGAAGCCAACTCCTTCAGCTTTCTTATCTGATAAAATGTCATCACGGGCCATAAAGTGTCATCAAGGTATGCTCCCCTAGTTACCAAGTGAGGATTTCCCTAAGACTTGTGAAATACTTTTGTCTAGCCTGTAGAAGACATTGATCGAGCCTAACCCCGTAGGCAATAACTCCCAGTCAACAACAGCATATAAATTAACAGGTGTATCATCATCAGAAGCAGAATCCGCATCAGAAGCATACTTAAGGCACACTTTGTGTTCAGCCTCAGGATCTCCTTCTTCAATTGGAATGGTAGATGGAGAAGTAATGATACAAACCTTTATGCTATTCACCTTCTTCTTGGTACAAACCTTCTTGGAGTGAGGAGGCATGTATTGTTATGTTGTAGAAAGCAATGTATTGTAGGAGCGTCAAATCCTCTATTGGTAGCTTTCTGAGAAGAAACCTAACTTGAGCGGCGGAATATCCTACGAGAATAAGGGAGCAGCAACTTCTCTCGTTATATAACATTTGCGAGAAGGAGTTGCACTTTTCTTCTTCCTTATGGAACACCGTGAGAAGGAGCTTCAACATTGACTTCATCATCACCAGTCTTGAGTTTCTTTGAAGAGGCACTACTCATTGGACTGCCATCTCTTTTTAAACCCATTGTGAATGCAACACTCTTGGATTTATCAAACATATTCTTGAAGCTGTTCAGGAGAGAGTTTTCGAACTTGAGCCAATAGTTCCAACCGGTAGAGTTAGAGTTTACAGAAGGACCTTGATTCTTCACATAATGCGCATATATTGCTGAGCTGAGATGGTGTCATAGGCCTTCTCCCTTCGTCTTGAGCCCGTTGGAAGATAGTTCTTTTCGTCAATTACTTGACCAGCAACCATCCTGGCTGCAAAACTACATCATCAGTAAACTCAACCCCGAAAATTATGGAGGATAAGTCTGTATTTGCTTGAAGACGAGCTAAAATTATATCCCAAACAGCATCGGAGTAGTTAGCAGCAGATGCAAGAACCTCTTGCTGTCTCTTTCTTTGGTCTTCAGTCATCTCAAAGTCTTGAGACATCTGCCTAGTAATTTTGTATCTGGCATAAGGAGATTCAGTCTTTGTTTTTCGATATCTCGAGTTCTTGAGCTTGTTATCTCTGATCAGCCTCCCAACCTAGCCTTTCTTATTCCAATTGCGTTGAAAGTCTTTATCATGAGTTGAGTAGGTTCTTCAACATAAACACCTTTAAACCTTTCTGGCATCTCGGACAGTTGATGAAGAGTTGCAGTGTAGTACGGACTACTAGCAGAAATTGTTTCAGCAGCAGGAAACTCGAACTACTGGTTTGGTACTGTAATTTTTGTTGATAATCATGTCTGCTTGACAGGGAAACAGTTGAAGGACCAGTAGGAGCACCAACAGAAGGAACATCAGTAGGAACCTCAGTAGTAGGAACATCACTAGTAGGATGAGGTGGACTAGGAGGCACATCTAGCACCGGAAGGAAAACTCACATGAGCATTGAAGCAGCACAACCTTGCAATGTGTTTAGTGGATTCCACATCCTGCTCTTCTTCTTCTTCTTTATCAGACTTACTCATAACCACCTTCCTGCTCCTTTGTATGTGAGTTTCAACTCCAAATCTTTAACCTTCTTAACCAATGTACCCACCACTTCCTTAAATAACAACTTGTGTGCCTGAAGCTCTGATTCCAAAGTACTAACTTTCTGTACAAGTTCAGACACTAGAGAAGACAAAGCAGTTAGTGTGGCAAGGTCCTCAGCACCTCCTGAGGTTGGACCTTCAGGGGGAACTTGAGTGGACCTGGGAGGAGTGGTGTGGAAAGATCCTCCCAGTGTTTCATCTTCTACATTTTGTATGGAAGTTGAAAATGGTCAGATCATACTCATGTGCTTTCCCCTGAAATAAGATGGCATTGTTGGGGTCTGAAGTGTGACCTGCTCAAACACTAGACGGATTTAGTCTGTGTTGTTGTTCTTGGTGGTGTTGGTAGATGTTCTTGAGAATGATCAGGCTCAGGCCTTGTCTTATAAATAGTCTCAGGAATGATTTGATGGACATCTGGTGCAACTTCCCCTGTACCTTCATCAGATTTGGAACTGAGACAATGTTGGAGTGTGTGAACCAAGAACCTCCACTGAGGTGAGAACTTGTTTTTGTGGAAGGTTAGCTTGCCTTCAGTGGGGTAACCAAGATTATCCATACCCAAAAAAAAATAAAAAATTATATCAGCCAATGGGAATGTCTTAATATACTTCCATAATCAACCCATTGAAATTTGACGCATACAGTGGTCTTCGTGATAGTGTGAGGGGTCCTATCAATCTGCCAGTATAGATGGAAAGCCTAACTCAGGAGCCCTGAGTAAAGCCGTTGACCAAAACAATTTGACCAAAGAGTCAAAGATGATGGGGTCATGAGTAAGAGCATACCTAAAGTGCGAACCCCTCAAGAAGTCTAGTACTTGGTGATAATCATCACTACCTTTGGGTTTTTTTTAAGTAACCACATTATTGTGTTCTTCTCTATACTTGAGTGCGGCCATTGTTGAGTATTAAATGGGGTTGAGTGTTAGTGCTGGTGGATGATCGCAATGGAGAGTTACTACTGGTAGAGAGAGGGAATTGAGTTTTCAAAGAGTGAGTGGAACGAGTAAAGAGCTTGTAAAAATTAGGGTTTAATTGTAAAAGGTAACTCTGTTATAATGAGAGAAAACAGGAACTATCCCTTTAAATAGGTGACCCTTTGATGAATTAAATGCCCAATAATCGCAAGTAGAACGTTGAATTAAAATAAAACTTAATTTAATATACCCGCTCAAAGAAAAGTCAACCCTAAAGAAAACTAACATAACCAGTAGGAAGTGGTTAAGCAGTAGGAACCAGTAAAGCTACCAGTAGGAACTCTTGCATCACCAGAAGAAACACTTATCCAACCAGAAGGAATTCTTTATCATCAAAAGAAGGCCACATTGTCCATGAATAACACTGGAAAAAGTGCTAAACCACCCTCATGAATGATGCATCTGCAAAAGGTTAGACCAAAATACACAAAACAGATACAATGAAAAGGAAAAAATTAACTACCAGTATTAACTAACTACAAACCAGGAGGAATAACTAAAACTAGTAGTAGAAAAAAAATTATGGTAACAAGAAAAACTAAGTGGTAAAACAAACGAAAAAATTAACTATTTAGAAAATATTACAACAACAGTCCTCCCTTTGGACTCAAATCCTCCCCTCAAGCCTAGCACTTAGGGATTGAGCATCCCAATGTGGAGCACCAAATAATTAAATCGTGGTCCATCAAAGGCTTTGGTCAAAAAATCAGCCACAATTTCATCTGTGTGAATCTTAAGCACCTAAATAAGATGTTTCTCATTTGCATCTCTAATTAAGTGGTGCCTAATTTCTATGTGCTTTGTTCTTTGGTGAAAAACTGGGTTTTTTAACAATGCAGATGGTACTCTGATTATCAATAAAAATTTTTGTTTTCATAAAATTGATATCCATAATCAGCATTTGATTTGGAACCCAAGTACTGACCACAAAGTTAGTAGCTGCAACTATTAGCTTCATTGAAGAAGTAGCCACAATGGTTTGCTTTTTACACTGCCATGAGATCAACCTTCTACCCAGGAACTGACATCCACCAGTTGTGGATTTTCTATCACCATGTGAACCAGGCTTAAGTCACTATCACTATATGCTTCCAACACAAAAGGAGAATCTCTTGGGTACATGGACCTTGTTTTGGTTGCCTTTAAGATACTTAAAGTATCTTCTTGACTTCATTCAATTGGGAAGTCAAAGGCTGTAACATGGTATCTACGAATAAGCAACTCTCTGCAAACATAATCTATCTGCCTTGAAGCTGTCTAATACATGAGGGAAACTATCATGGAGCTGTATAAATGTACATTAACAGCATCATCAGGTTCATCTTGGATTTAGCTTTGAAGCTTCATAGTGTGTTGTTTACAGTTCTCACAATTTCCATATCAAATTTCTTATGCATGTCTTGACATAATTAAAAAAAAAACCAAACTTTTTTTGTCTTGCTGTAAAAGATCCAATAGGCTTTTGTCTTAACTTGCAATCCTAAGAAAACACCCCATAGGCATCATCTTTAAATTCTTTTCATCAACACCTCAAATCATCACACCAGGCCTTCTTTGTAGACCAAAAATAATGTCGATCCACATAGACCTGTACGAGAATTATAACCTGAAACACTTCTTAATAATAGAGTTTTGTCTATTGTACCCTTCTTGTAATTATGCTTAACAGAAAAGTAGACAATCTTGCATACCAGGCCCTTGGTGCTTGATGAAGACCATACAAAGCTTTCACAACTTTGTAAACATGCTTAGGGAAATGAAGGATCTTCAAATCCCTTAGTTGGTAAATAAAACATTCTTCGTTAATTTCCCATAAAGGGAGGCACTTTTACATCCATTTGATTTACCATAAAACCCATATTGAGGGCAAATGCTAAGAATTGTCTAATAGCTTCAATTCTTGGAAAAAAACTAGAGCTAAATACCTATCATAGTCTATGCCCTCCTCTTGCCTTATGACCTTGAGCCACCTATCTGGGCTTTTATTCCTTACTACTATTCCTCTGACATTCTTTTGTTTCTTCAGGATCATTTTGTCCTAATAGCATTTTCCCTTCAGGCAAAGGAAAAGCTTCCATACCTTCTGATTAATAAACTGTTGCATCTCCTCTTGCATTGCCTCAACCCAATCAGAATCATTAAGTGCTGAGGCAACACTACTTAGGTTTCTAAGTTGGGATAAAAAAACAAGAAACAGGGACAATGTAAATAGTATGTGTGATTATTTCCGTTGTTGATTCAGGAACATAGATGACGAATGTACTTTCACCAAAATTTAGATTATATCAATGTTCCTCTTGTCTGAACTGGTGAAGTGAGATCTCCAAGAATCTGTGATTGAGGATGAATGGTGTTCACCCTCTTAGTGGGAACATGATCAACAGCTACAATGGGTGCTAAGTTGGTGACAGTACCACCAAATCAGCATCTATGAAGAGGAAGAGAAAATTCCAGTACGGGATGGTGGTATATGTCCTCCATCTCTGAAGTATGAGGATATGGCATTTGCAACGGTCGGAAGGTGAGGATAGTCTTTTTGAATGTTCACTTGAGCCCAATGAGTGACCAGGAGGAAGTTGATGTTTCATCAGCATGAACAAGTTCGATAACAATAGAAAATGGTTCAGCAGGACCAGCAGAAATACTAGCAGCAGGATCAATACTACCAGCAGAATTGCTAGCAGCAGGATCAAGACTACCAGCAGGAACCTTATCAACTTGTCTCAAAAGTTCCTCTGTGTCTTTTGAAAAACCAAAACCATACTTCTCAGCTGTATCGTTGGCTTCATGTTCTTGTCTTTGAAGCCTAGCAGTTCTTAAGCATAGTTACTGAATTACTCTCCACCATTTCAGAAGCTTTATGAATACTTAGGACCGGAAAGCGGTTAAAAGGAAAAGATAGGAAACAACAATTATTTGTTCAATCACACTACGAATCCTGAATCATCTTGTTTTACCTGCATGTATCTGAGGATCTTGACTGTACTGTAGGTTGATTAGTTTTGAAACGAGTATAACTAATGATATCAGTCACTTAGTTCAAGGTCAAAAAAAAAAAAAAAAAAAAAAAGTTACCACTTCTTGACCCAAGCCTGACATTAGGTATATTTCAAGTTATCTAGATTAAGTGTTTCTTCTATCTTTTTGTTGGATAAATTGTAGTCCCTCTAAGCCTACCTTATGAGAGGCTATACCCAATAAACAATTAAAACCTTCATCAGCTTTTCCCTCAAATTTTCCCAAGTGGTCACTGGTGTTAAGGATAGTCACATGACACCCAAAAGGTTTAAGGTGACTGATGTTGGGAACTTTCCCAGACAATAGTTCATTGGGTGTTTTGTTAATGGGGTTTTCGAGTATACTAGAACATGTTTATAAAATAACAAAGCAGTACTAACTTGCTTCTGTCCAAAACATGGTAGGAAACTTAGAGTCAACAATATAGTTCTGCTGCTGCCCTCTATAAGGGTTCTTTTATATTCTTTCTTTTGCAACCCCATTTTGTTGTGGGGTGTCATGGCATTCATATAATCCGTTTAATCCATTTGACCCTACAGAGTTCAATTAATTTAGATTTTTAACTTTGTCCCATTGTCACATCTTATAGCTTTAACCTTTTTATTTAACTGGTTTTCAATAAAAGTAATAAAGTCCTTAAGGATTATAGGTCTCATCATAGTCCCCCCCACCCCCCCCCACCATAAAAGAAAACCAACTAAACTGGCTTAAGTCATCAGAACACCAGGGAGTAGTACTTGTGATCAATGCTTCTTTTTTTTTTTTTTTGATGGAAGTAGGACCAAAACGATCCATGTGAAGTAACTAGAGAGGCTCAGAATGGTGTCCAAAGGTGATGGCCTTGTAAGAAGCCTTGTGTTGCTTTCCTTTGTTACAGGCAACACAATTGTGTTTTATTTGTGAAGAGTTTTAGGGAAGCCCGTTGACTAATCCATGCTTTGCCAGCTTGTTAATGTTTTTGAAATTCACATGAGCCATCCTTCTATGCCATTTGTCAGACTCAGCAGAGGTTTGCTTTTGCCAGCAAACAATTGAATCTCTTTCAGGTTGTGATTTCAATCAAATTGAAGCTGTGAGATTGTGCCTTCTTGGAACTCTAAGAACCACCTGACTAATCTCAGGTAGTTGGATTTCCTTTATGAGAACAAGGCACTCTTTATCAGTGAACAGGACTTTGTTCTTTTTATCACAAATTTGTGATACAGAGAACAAATTTAATGTTTTGAAGGCTCTTCCATATTATAAACATTTTCAAAAAATCAGTTTGGAAAGTCCTTATAGTGCCTTTTCAGTGTTTTTGCCATCGCCACCTCCAAAAGTTACAGTACCTCCTATTAATCTTCACAAAGTCATCCATTTTCTCCGTAGTGACCTGTCATCTTCTTGAAACAACACTATCTACAATTCCTAATATGTATTCTTATGGTATTGTTCCTATAATTAAACATACAACAATCAACATTAGTATACATGCGAGACCAAGTCTTTATGAATTGGACGTGCTCATGGTTCATTTAAGAGTTAAACCATGTAGATTGATGAGATCCACCATTGTTCTTGGATCCCCCTGCATATTTGGCCTTTTAATTTTCCAAGAACAACCTGCTGAGGTCTTAACAGCAGTTCCCCATCTTCCCTCATCCATGTACAGTTGGTTATAACAGCCAGGCCTTCTAAAATGTTGAAAATAATGGCTTGTTGGTCTGGGTCAATAGAGTCTAGACAGAATGATTTCTACAACCAGCCAAAAAAATGGCCTACCTACCAGCAGAAACAGATGCTGGTTATTCCTTTACTTACCAGCAGGAAAAGCTCAAATCCTACCAGTAGGAAAAGATGCGGTGGTTTCTAACTACCAGCAGGAACATTAGGCTGCTCTAGGAACAAATCGAGGATTATTTGTACATTATGCCCACTTAGGTTTATTTACAATTTCAACTGTTGCTCATAAAAATCACAATCTTTAATAAAATGAAATTTACTACCACAAACAAAGCATGTCTTAGAAACCAAAAGAATTGTTTTTACAATGACTCCTATTGTTTATTCCACTCTTATGACATATATTTCTCAGGTGTTTTTACATTCTCCTTAAAAGAAAAACTGAGGTTCATCAATGTGGAACTTGGTTTTGGTCAGCAGTCTTTGACACTGTCTTGACAATCAACTAACAATAGGCAGAGGCTTATGTGTTCATGTCTTGGGGCTCTTGAGGACCTTGACACTTGATAAACACAGGATGCAAAGCCATTTGTCTCTGAGTTTGGGACTTGTCACTGTTATCAAAGAGATTAAAGTCATTAGATACAGAGTTAGTTTCAACATAGTTATTTGACTTTGAAACACATAGGTAACCTGTTTGTATCATCATGGTCAGGTTGTTGGAAGGAGGCATGATATGTTCCTTGTTATGGTGAAGGAACATCTTGCCATTCCAACAGCTTTGAAAACCTGTCATAGAGAGGTTTCCCTTTACATCCTTAGGTGTGGTGTCAAAAGATGCTCGAGGTGGACAGATGGGATCAAACAATCATTGATCCAAAAGTTTCTCCAAATTCCTAAACCAAATTTTGATCGAGAGGAAAGGAGCTATTGATCAGTTTTTCCAGGTTTTTGGAAGACTCCTTCCATTTTCAAACCTTGCCTTAGACTCCTTAAGTTTAACCTGATCATTCAGTTTTTCAAGTTTAACTTGATCATTCAATTTTTCATTATATTTTAACATGTTTGTAGTGTTTTCTAAATCAGTAGTTAATATTCTAATCCTTTCTTCTAATGCTAGCTGATTGCTTTGGTACCATGCCTTCTGTTGTTCTAAGGTTTGTAATGTATTTTTATATGCTTGAACCTGGATACAACAATCATTATATTGAACTTCTAAATTATCAAAATCATTTTTAAGTTCTGCATATTTATGTTCAAAACCAAATGGGCATGTATGTACCTGAGAAGATAAACCATAGGAGCAAATTCTGAAGCAGCATCTGAATACATCATCACAAGCAGCAACAGCATATCATCTCATTCTCAGCAATCATCCCATTTACTTGTGCATACACCTTTTTCCTCATCTTCACATTCATGGTCTGACCAGTTTAACATTGAATCAACAGACAACAAGGCCTGGGGTTCTTTCGGAAATATCTGTCCTTAAGTTTGAATGCAGAGTACTTGCTTTAGAATCCAACTGTCTTCCCTGTACATCTCCTAGCAAAGTGACCAAACTTGAACACATTATAGCATTTGGACCTTTCTTCTTGTCAAACCTTGCAGCATCCTTGTTATTGAACTCATTTTTCTTCAAACTTTCTTTTAATCTGTTATTTCTAACAGAAAGCATGCATTTGCCATTGTTGTCTAATTCCTCCAAAATCAAATTGTCCAATCGATCAAAATCTCATAAGTGATCTGCTGTTGTGGATCAATTTTTGCATCAAAGGAATGGAGGAACACTTATCAATCACATTGCTAAAGTTCAGCACTGATGAAGCAGTGGTAAAAAGTGGATTGAGGTGACTGATTTTGTGATCAATCATTTGACATCTTTGAATTAGTGCTAGCAGTAGAATAAAGGCTAGATGGTAGGAGCAGAAAGGATGTTACCTCCGACTCGTAACTGACCACCCTTCACATCAATCTCAAGGGTCCTATGCTTGTTGTAAGATCATCAAAGATTTGATAATCAAGACCACCCTTTGTTTTAAGAGTAATGGCCACCTGTGACCAAGAAGGTGGAAGTGCTCTGAGAAACTTCATGTTACAATCTTCATTGTCTGGCTTAGCTTGCATCTGATTAAGTTGACTCAATATCTTTTGAAACCTGTCATAGCCCTTATGCAAACCCTAGTGATTCAGTTAACCCTAAATTCTAAAAACTCCTGCTTTAACATAGATTTCCGCATTTTCTTGGGAGCTCATCATTACCTCCAAAACCTGCTTTGACAGCCAACCAGATGTCCCTTGCATCATCCAGATGATGAAAATCCGCCATGTGATCCTCAGGAAAAGACTGAAGCAAATATTGTTCTTGCTTTTGTTTCTCTTTGAACAACAATGTTTTCCTTACAGAAAAACAGGAGGATTTGTATCATAATATTTCACTTTTGGAATATCTTCTTGTCTTTTTCCTGCTGTTTCCATTTATAACAATTGTTCTACAAGTTGTGTTCCACTGTTCATTTATCAAGATCCATCTTCAATGGAACCTCGTCTCTTTTTCATCCTTCTTTAGTAAGGAAATTGTGCATTATTATTTGAGACAGTGGTTGTGTGATATTGTTGGAATTGCTGCTGAGACTGTGTGTTTGGAGAGGTTTGAGAGTTTGGAGATTCAAATGCTGGTTTAGAGGTTGACACAGAGAACACAGGTTCAGATGTTGATGGGAAAGAGAATGTTGATGGTGATGGCATAAAGAATGTTGATGAAGGAATTGGTGAAGTCATTATGAAGGTTTTGAGTGGAATAGGTAAACTTTCTTTAACTAAAGGCTCTTAACAGGTCTCTGATACCACTTGTAGGTCCAGCCCTAGATAGATCTTCAAGCCGGTTAAGGTTGTAGAGTACTTATGTAATCACAAGTAACTCTAAGAGAGACTCTAACAAATTAAACTATTGTTTACGCGGAATATAAACAACAAAGTTAAAGAAGAATTACTCAAACAATGATCCTCTATGGAATTTTTTCTATTTATAAATAAAAGTGGTGTTTTTCCTAGATATCATCTTTATCTATCATCGTAGTTTCATAAATACACATGAAACCCTTACCACCTGCTTACTCTAAGACTGCTAAGAGTATTAGTATTATCACTTCTTAGGATATCTCATGCATATCTTTATTACTAACTAATTATACTATCAACTCGGAGTGAGCATAGTACTACCAGGACTAATATTGTTCTTCCAGCAGGAATAACTTTTGTTCTGAAAGTATTATTCTATACATTTTATGTAACTAGTTGGAAACTACATAAACTACCAGAAGAACTTTTAATCACCAGTAGGAAACTACATACCTACCAGTTAGGAACTATCTATTAACAATTTTCCTAACAGCAACATCAAAGAGCTAAGGAGCCTTACAACTAATTTCATACGGATTTGTTTTTGTGGTGCCCATTACACCACTCTCTCATGGTAAGAATCGTACTTTATGCTCTTTATTGTGATATTTTATTTCCAAAGGGTGGAAAAAATAAAAAAAAAGGACTTGGGATATTTTTCTAAATGAAAAATCCCAAGCTTTTGAAGCTTTTAAGACATTTAAAGCTATGGTTGAAAAGGAGAAAGGGTTAAAGATTAAATCCATGAGATCAGATAAAGATGGAGAATTTTTATCAAAAGAATTTAACAAATTTTGTGAGGATAATGGGATTTGGAGATTTTTAACGGCTCCTTACTCCCCACAACAAAATGGAGTGGTGGAGAGAAGGAATAGAACCATTCTTAATATGGTCTGAAGCATGCTAAAAAGTAAGAAGATGCCAAAGGAATTTTGGGCTGAAGCAGTTGATTGTGCGGTATATCTATTGAACCGGTGTCCATCAAAGAGTTTAGACAACAAGACTCCACAAGGTGCATGAATGAGGATGGAAGCCCTAACCTGTTATCTCATTTAAGGATATGCAGGAGATAGCATATGTCCACGCGAGCCAAAAGCGATCCAAGCTTGACGATAGAAGTGAGAAGCATGTGTTTGTTGGCTACGACAAACAATCAAAAGGTTATAAGCTTTATAATCCGGTCACAAGGAAGGTGGTAGTGAGTAGAGACGTGGAGTTCGACGAAGAAGAATCATGGGATTGGAGCATTGAGGAAAATGAAAGGTATGACTTTCTTCCTATGATTGACGAAGAAGAGACAGGTGAATCAGGTGATGAAGTCCAACAACCTGAAAGTCCAACTCCAACTCCAACCTAAGACTCACCTTTAAGTTCAAGTGAAAGAGAATCAAAGACAAGAAGTCTGCAGGAGCTTTACGAGGTAACTGATGAAATACCCCTTCTTTGTTTATATGCTGACTATGAACCTTTAGTTTTTGAAGAGGCCATGAAAAGCAAGAAATGGAGACAAGCCATGGAGGAAGAAATAAAGTCGATAGAGAAGAATGATACGTGGGAGTTGACAACCCTTCCGAAAGGACAAAAGGCTATTGGAGTTAAGTGGGTATACAAGGCCAAGAAAAACGCCAAAGGCGAAGTGGAGAAGTACAAGGCTAGACTTGTGGCAAAAGGTTACAAG
>BQNB010141232.1:4411-17298 GCA_026074375.1 Tanacetum coccineum
AAATCCTAACCAAAATTCTATAATCGATACAATTTTCCATGACTTAACCAGAATTCATGGAGTCTTAATTTGGCATTCCATTCTCACTAGGGAGAATATACAATCACGCAATCACTATCTGGAGTGCCTAATTAGAGGCAGTTGTCCAAATTTTTTTATCACCAAACAAACAGATTATTTACGTACCCCTTCATTGGATGGTTAAGCATACACTACCACCTCTACACGCTTATAAGATGTGAGCTTCATATTTGGGCTTTATATATGGGGAACTGAAACATCATTCATAGTGGAAATTGGCTCTCTTAATAACGGCACACCTAACCTTGACTGGCCGAAGAAAGTGTGATGTAGAAAGAGCTATAACACATCAAAATTATGTGTTTCATACTTTTTATAGTGTTTATACTAGCAAAGACGACCTTTTAGCAAGTAGCTATAAAATTTTCATTTCCTGATACTTTACATGATGACTGGAGTATAAAGTTATAAAGCTGGACATGGTTAAAAGCTCTTGAACTATTGTTCCACTATATACCGATCCCATCATAGCTCAACCTTCTACTATAAACTAAGGTTGGACGTCCAATATGAAGTGCAATGCAAACACAAATAGTATAAAAAACAACCGCCCATCAGCTATTTTCGATTCCTAACCAGTAGAAATAAAACAACAAAAATCCATATCCGTGCAATGACACAAATGTGTTACTTATAATCACACACAAAACATGATGCTAGCATATGAAGTAGGGTCAAGCGTCCAACAATATGAATTTCAATCACTAGATTGAACTCTTCTTAATTATCAGCTAACAGAACTAGAACAAACATTCAAAGAATGACACAAACATAATTCTCGGAAATATTCACACAAACAAGTAACAATTATATTCAAATCAAACGTTCCAAAGTCTGCACACAAATTGAATCCAATCGAATCTCTTATATAACACAATACAAAACAATAAACGAAACACACCAACAACAACCTAAGACGACGAGGAAGAGGCAACAAAATAACCACCACTACCATCCTCAACATCCTCCAACAAATCATCCGTAGACCTCAAAACAGCATGAACAAGCACAACCGCGAAACCAATCAAAACGGACGAAACAATATTCCACGTGGCACCAGTAAACAACAACAAACCAACAGTAACCACAGACAACAAAACAAGCACCGTACGATCATCAATCGTACGGCCCAGAATCGTTAACGGTTCATCACGTAAAAAATACAAAAACAACCAAGCACACATCATAACAACAAAAACAATTAAACTAACTGGATGAAACAGTAAGCTTAAAAACAGGATTACGAGAATAATGATGGCGTAGTTCATACGGAAGTAAGCTAAGTTGGATTTGATGCGGGAGAGTGCGTCTGACGCGCCGTGTGGCGCGTTGAGAGATGAGAACATTTGTTTCCATGGGCGGCGGTGGCCTAGGCCGGATTTGATGCGTTGTTTGGCGCGTGATAGGTACTCGATGTTGGTGGGGAGTGAGGTGGACGATGTCGGGATTGTGCCGTAGGTTGTCATGGTTGACGGTGGTTTGTGGTGTTAGGGTTTTGGTGAATTTGGGGGGAATTTTTAATAAGGTGTTTGTTTGTGTATGATGTGAACTGTAGGGATAATTGATTGGCAGTTTAACAACTACAGTTATTTTAGGGCCCGTTTGGTTTGTTGTTTGGAATCACTATCGGTGTGAGTTTGATTGATTTATGAAATGTGAATAGGTTTTTATTTTGGTATCATTATAAAAAATATTGTTATTTAGTTAAATAATTATTAGTATTATATTCATTAATAATCACATTGGCCCACATGTGAAGAGAGAAAAACAAGAAAATTAAAATTTTTAAGACGTAAAATGAGAAAAAATGTTAAAATAATACTAATAAACCACTTAAAAGCTTGAAAGATGACTCTCTCCATATCTTTCATTCTAAGGGTATCATTTTACCTTTTTATTCTTAACAGCGGCCCCCATTATAAACCAAACAACTTGAATCATAGAATAATAGTATTCCTTTATTCCATAACCATGAAACAAACGGGCCCTTATTCTTTTCAATATTTTAGTAACGGAGATTTCTTTTATATCCTTACAAAACTTTATTATATTTATATAAAATTGTTCTTTTGATGAATTAGTTGAAGATGAAGTTTATTAATGTAAAATCACATAAAAACATGTCAAATTAAATTCACATATACTTTCAGCTTTTGCGTGATAATTAATTATATTTTATAGGATATTTACATAATTTGACTTGCCATAAGCCTTTCTCTTTGAGCTTGGGCTTATGAAAGCATACAGCTTATAAAATGTCTCATAAACTTGTATAACAAGCAAAACTTATTTTATAAGTCAGCTCATTTTTAAAGTTCAAGCCTTTATAAGCTGCATAAGCTCTATTAGCCTCGTTACTAAACATATCCTTAGACTATGCATTATGTTCATCAAACCCATTAGCTTTGCATCAGCGTCATGACATCATTTTACACATCACTAAATTGATTCAACTCGTCATTTTTTACTGACTATAGTTATCACCAAACTAAAAAATATAAAAATACTCATTTTATATAAACATATCTCACAATACTTCACACACACTCACAAACAAATAATAATAATAAAATTACTCGCTTACGGTAGTTTCTCTTTGTTGGTCTTCACCACCAAAAAAGGATGAAAATCCACCACCACGTGTGGTGGTGTGGGTCTTTACAATCGGGATTGGTGCGTGGTGACGAGTTTCTACAATCGGGGTTGGCGCGAGGTGGTTCAAGTGAAAGCGGTGCATCACTCACTATTGGGATCAGTTTTACATTCGTGTACTTTGTTTTTTCATGAATATTTATAGGTTAGAAGTTTGACTCAATAAATAATATTTATCTGCTTTTATGTGTTTGCGAGATATTCTTATTAGTATGAGGTAAGGTATTTAACCGCACAATAAGTAAGAGTTTTGCTACAACCATAAATTTTTTACAAAGAAACATCCACAAAATGATGTTGGTTTTGTGTGATTGGACTAATACAAAAGAAGAAAGAGAAATTGTAGCAAAAAACTGTAGGGAAACATGTACACTATTTATTATAACAAAATCAGATTATAATTATCAAATAATCAACAGAAATAAATAACAGAAAATATAACAGACAGAATGGGGTAGAAGCAGAAGACAGACACTGAATGATAAATAAATAAATCAGTAAAAGGTCATGGAACGAGGCACGTGTTGGACACGCTTCCCTTAAAACAGATTCGCCGTCTGTTTCCCAGGGTACAACGTTCAAAGCTGTTGTACAGCCGGACCTGACATACTTGCCTGAAAAATCACGGAAACTTGAGTGCTTCTGATCGAATGGTTGAGATTGTCATCTATTTATACACATCCTTGAGTGCTTCTCTCTTGTGTGTTTTTTCGGTGTCTTTTGAATGGTTGAGATTGTCATCTATTTATACACATCCATATGCATATGGTGCAATCAATGCTGGTTAATCCTCATTAATTTGCCAATCATAATTAGCCAATTAATTGTCAATCAATGACTCATTAATCTTGCAAATCAGCCAATTAAAATAATAGTCAATGACTCATTAATTTGCAAATCATAACATCCAATTTAATTGTCAGTCAATGACACATTAATTTGCAAATAATAACACCCAATTTAATTGTCAGTCAAAGACACATTAATTAGCTGTTATTACTCAATTTAACCAATTTTCTCCATTCCAACTACCCTTCTTTGAGACTCGATATCTCATTCACACTAACTTCATTTTTGGACATATAATGGCTTGTTACAAAGCCTTACACTTAATAATTATATTTATTAATAATTATCTATGTCCAAAATTAGTGAAAACACATTTTTTACTAAAATTTTCCAACAACAACGTCTCTTTCTGTATGCCTTGAGAGCATTGACCTACTATATCATTCAGGATGGATCGATGCTATCTTTGTCAGATATGTCGGATACTCGGATATTAGTGGCTATTTCAGAAGATTGTTGTGGATGGTTGTGTCGGATATGGTAGTGTAGCTGGTTTCTTTTTGCATTGTAGTTAAATGTCGAGTGATACAGTATTTGGAGTACCGGTTTACTGTTCCATTCGTGTTGTGGTGGTAGGTGATCATGGTATTGGTAAATCAAGCTTGATCGCCGCAGCTGCTTTAGAGAACTTTCCTGAAAGTGTTTCTCCTGTGCTTCCGGCCACTCATTCTAGCAGACTATTATTATCTGGAGGGCGTTCTAGTTATTATTATCGATACTGCTTCTAGGTTTATATGTAATATTATTAGTTTGTTTAGTTGATTTGTTCGGTGTGGTTGTTTTCTAGGTTTTATGTTTATATATTTTTTTGTTAATTGTTAATGTTAGTTTGGAAGGTAAAGCTAAGTTAGAGGAAGAGTTAACGCGAGCTGATGCCATTTGTGTTAACTTATGCTTGTGATAAACCTGAAACGTTTGATCATCTTCAAAATTTATGGATGCAGGAAGTTCGTCGTTTGAAGGTTTACTATATGTCCTTATTTTACAATATCCTATTTTGATATAGTAGATAATGCTGACCTTTTAATTATTGAGCTTTTGGTATAGTATATAATGGTGCTTATTTAATTATTTGCGAGTAAATAAGTTGTTATTAAATCGATTTTTAATAAGTAATCACAAACACAACTTAAGACGTGGAAAAAAGAATACTCAAACTTTAGCATTGCTCAATATATGCAATTACTTGTTTCAATAAGTGATCGTGAGACTTGACTTGTGTTTTATTTTGGTACATATGTATATATCAATAGGTGAAGGTACCCGTGATTGTCGCTGGTTACAAGTTAGATTTGAGAGATGAGCATAATTCCTGGAGTTTTGAACACGTTGTGGCTCCATTAATGCAACAGTATAAGGAGATTGAAACTTGTATAGAGTGTTCTGCAGCTAATCTTGCTCATGTGTGTTTATTGTGTTTAACCTTTATATAATACAGTAATGAAAGAATTTTTTTTGTAGTTTTATAAAGATTTCAAGTTAATGGTGATCCTAGATTAGTCAAGGTCATGATTTTCTATGATATGGCTGCCTGACTTACTAAGATGTGAATTTTGACTGCGTAAATGTTGGTTACTAATTCATGAATAATCTCAATTACTCATTGTCCGATTATGAAAATCTTTCAAACAAAAGTAATTGATCACAATTATGACAGTAGGGCATCTTGATGCCTTATAGTTTATGCATAGACTTGGACGTATAGACAGGTCTATGATTCGTAGTTTTATATACCTAAAATATAATATAAAATAATATAATCCCGAGAGTAATTAAGAAAGTTACCAAGTTACCTTGATAAAATTCACTCTCAAAAATATATATAATATAATATATAATACGTATGTTTGACCGGGTAAGTATGATCACCCGGGTCGTTTTCCCCAACGACTCATGCAATGGAAACCTCGATCTCGTTCGGAATGATTGATTTGAATAAGAAAAGAGATATTTTTGATTTATTTATGCTACTAAAATTAAAGGCACAATTAAACAACTAATTAACAAATTAAACTAATTACGAAAGTAAATAAAATGCGACATTTAAGAAAACAAATACAATTTAAATCTTAAAAATATAAAAAAAATGGTTTTTAAACTCTAAAAATGTGCAGAAAAATTATGGAACAAAAAGCCCCAATTTTAAAAACCTAATTGAACCCTAATTTATGTAATTAAAACTAAGAACCCTAATTTTATAAAACTATAAACTAAAATATTAAAACTAATTTATTTCTTATAAAAGACAGGGTAGAAAGGGTAAGAAAGGAAAGAACAGGGTAGGCGGGTGAAGTATAGAAATTTTACACTACAATAGAAACGGGTGCCCCTTAACTATGAGAAAACTACCAAACAGACCCTGCGCTATTGGCTTAATTTGGCTTATTAAAAAGTGCTTTTCAGACAAAACTCAAAACTACAAAGTTATAGAACAGCTTATTTCTAACAACTTTAACAAAAGCACTTTGGACTTTTAACCAAAGAATAAGCTAGAAAATAAGCTGTAAGTTTCCTGTCACAGAAAGTAGCTATTTGACAAGCTTTTTAGATTTTGGCTTATTGTGAGCTTATTACTTGATGAAAACTGAAACTAGAAGATGCTTACTCAGACTTAAAATGTATACTAGAAGTTTTTAAACTAAAATCACCCTATGTTGAACAAATTTAGCAAGAAAATGAAGATGAAAAAGAGCAAAGTCTAAGTGAAACTGTTTTTGAACTTTTTAAAAGTAAACTAAATGCTTATTTTTGAACTTTGAATGCTGAGATTTTGGAAATAAGCTACTCTAGCAGTCTATATTCTACTTAGGTAAAAGGATTTATAAAACTTCACAAGGAAATGAGAAACTTCAAAGATTTAATAAACAAGAACTTAATTCTGCTGTTATGAGAGTTGCTGATCTATTTGGATGCTGATGCAATTGGCAATCCACTCAAAGACAAGCTACACTTTGAGACCTAATTCTTCACTAAATGACACTAAGTGAGTACTAAACAACCTTGGACTCTACGCTAAACCTCTTACAGCTGACATTTTGCCCTGGTGCTGAGAATGATTTTTAAAACTCTAAACCTTGGAATTTGACTAACTAACTTTTAAAACCTGTTTAATTATATCCTAACTCACATGAATGAACAGCTTTGACAAGATGTGGTTTACTTTAAGAGTAAAAATAACGATTACCAACACCCCTTAAGAAAATCTGTCAAAGCTAAATTGAGTTTAAAACCTTTATAAAAACTAAAACAACCTAAACTCTTTATCTACTTCTATTTGTATTGGATTAATAGAGCTATTTATGCTATAAGAAGCCTAGCTTATTTATGAAAATAAGCTAGTTCCTCTATGAAGCTTAACCTACTAGCACTATGACAGAATTTTAGAAAAGTGAGACTACTTCAACTAACTTTTATGAAACCTAAAAATAGCTAACTACACAACTTTAAACAACATGCTTAACAGAGAAATAAGCTAGAATGATTAGAAATAAGCAAGTGTAAAAGATCAACTTTAAGCTATATTAAATATAAAAGAGTGAAACCTGGAAGTTATGGAGTCTCAGAACTAGAGCCACTCTAGTAGAAGTAGTGGCTCAATTGTGATCCTATTGCTTCCAAAGCTTAAACCAGCTTATAGCTCAATAAGCTAGATGATAGCTTATTACTCCTTGTGAACCTCCAATTTGAGAATTATGAACTCAAGTGATCATTTTAAATTGTAAATGAGTTAAACTGATGAAATGAAAGCTTAAACAACAAACTTTTACTAAAATTGAGCTTATTAGAATCAATAAGCTCAAACGAGCTTATTTAAAGCTTATTTGGTGAAATGAGCTTAAATTTGAAATCAAAGTGAACAAATACTTGAAAGTTGAGTTATTATTGCTAAAAGGATGTAGTACAAACTGAATGAACAAGAGTACAAGTAATTAGAGCTTAAAACGAAAATGTTTGAACAAAGTGCTTAAAATTGAAGAAATTACAAAATAGAATTTTTAAAACTAAAAACAACCACTGAAAAAATGATCCCTAACACTCTATTTATAGAGTAGAGGTGAAGAGGAGGGAAAGAATTCTAGAGCCTTCCTTTAAATCTCAGCTGTCGATTATTTGTGGGAGAATATAAGCCGTTTGATCATAGGAGTGAGGTGTCTTGGCCAATAGGGAAGTGCCACGTGTTTGTTTGTGATTGGGGGAAGTGTATGAACCGGATTGAGGGCTTATAAAGGAGCGGGGAAGGGAAAAAACGGGATTTGGGTTGTGTGGGATTTTGGCGGGAAATGCTGTTGTGGGTTGTTATTCTGTTGCGAGAAAGCGGGGCATTTGTTTGAAGGTTTGGAGGATTTGCTCTTTCAGTCCCTGTGCTTCTATCCGCCCCTTTTAGTGTAAAAAGAAGGTTTGATTTTGTGCAAGTTCGGCCTGTGTGATTTTCTTTCTCTTTCTTCTTCTTTAATAAATCCACTTTCAAACTCTTGGCAACTTTGGTCCGTGAAACATCTAACTTCCAAATAAGCCCTTAATCTTTGAATACTTGTCATATCTATACCTTACATTATTTTGGGTCTTGCTTCATTTTTCTTTGTCGGGCCTGGACCGCTGGATACAGGCTGATCCTCACCTTCTCTTAGGGCTCTTTTTGTCATTTTTCCTTCCCGTTTCTTGTTGGTTTTTGATCGTTTTCTTGCGATATTTGACATATCCATACCTGCACACATAAAACTCAGATACAAGCACATTTTTGCCATTTTTGATCCGCATTTTGGGTTTAATTTGGGCCTTTTAAAGCATAAATTGATATGTATAGTTTAACAACTAATCAAAATTCCTTTATCCCAACCTAAAACATTGTGTTGTCCTCAAACGCACATTACATGCCTTATAACCAAATACCTCGAAAATTCGCCAAACTAAACCTTTTGAAAAATAGGCAAGAGTTTTGTTTGAGAGAGATAAAATCACAAGCAATAAAACCACCTGACCCTTCCCATTTTCTAAGATTTTTCTCTTTTTTATGGATTTTTCTTGATACATTAAACTACCTAAACTAATATTTATTTGTTGTTGACATAAAGCCATGTTTTCCATTACCAATTGAGAACATTTAGAATCATAGAGACAAAAAGCACAATTAAGCGTCTAAAAGATAACTTCATCATCCCCGATTTTTCACTTTTCCCATGCTAAGCTTAAAAACAAGATCATCGCTAATTACAAGTCATGACACTAACACTACTCATAAATATTAATTGTGTTCTTACTTTTCCTCCCGCAAATCCTACTTTTGTATCTCAGGATTTTACTAAGTCATATACCCGAAGGCTCATCAAGACTGTTTGTATTCGTTACTTATTAATCAGAAAAATAAAGTGAAATGGTTAAGAACTAAAATTACTCCTAGCCCTTCCTTAAAAGATCAAAATGCAATCGAAGATTAAAAGGACCACATCGACGACCCAAAATATAATGGCTTATTATAGGCTACTTAAGTGCAAGGCACCATCATGCATATACCCTAAGGCCTTAAGACAAGAATGACCAATCTCATTTGCACCATATACCCTTATGCCTCTTTAAGGCACAAAACAAAAGACAAAAATTAAGCAACATTATAAAACCTACAGTTCCTCCCCCCCCCCCCCTTTAGATAGGCTACAACCTCGGCCAAGCCTCCGACAATATGTAGCAAACATATTTCGACTTCGGATTATATAAGTAAAACCGTGCCTTTTATTCGACGCCACATCGATAGCGAGCCACAAGAGTTTTCTACTTATTAAGACACCGACTTACCCACCTTATATGAAGACTTCAACATCGGCCACGCCTCCGACACGATGAAGTAATCTGGCAGAGATACTTATTTATTATTTTTGCATTTTTTAAGCCAAATTAAGTATTCCTGATGTGTACTCATCCTAATCACGAAGGAACTTAAGAAAACTTCTATTAACTAATTATTAACCAAAAAACCATACAACTTTATTTATTAAACATTCATATAAAAGTGAAACAAGCTAATGGGAGAAAAAGCCACAATTAATACTTATGAGCTTGAAAGAAAACCAACTATTCTATGTTTAGCATCATGACTTATAAATAACACTATCATTTCTTGTTCTTCACAAAAGAAATTTGCAAATGCTTAGCCTATATAAAATCCAACTCGGCATATTTAAAATCTACTTGAGATTAGCACAAGTCTTCATTTACTAATGCATTTACTAATGATTTCAAGTTTAGCATGTTTAAAGTCTACATGAGACTAGCACAAGCTAGAACTCTACACGTTCGATCGGGTCAAAAGTTACTTCTTATTCTTACCAACGGAAAACCTACATTTTTGTCTTAACACTTATTATTATTTTATTTATTTATTTTATTTTTTTAACTATTTATGACAAATAAGAACTTAAAATTTTAAAATTTTTGCTATTTTTGTGGGAAAACGGGTACGTGAGAACAAAACAATAAGCAAGCAACATCAAATCGATAGATTCCCTCCCCAAACTAAAACGAAACATTGTCCTCAATGTTTAAAGTCGGGTCTCTACGAAAATCTAAGCCGTTTATGAAGTATGCAAAGATAAACGTTAATCGATTATGATGAAAGGATATGGATCTCCCCAAACTAATTTTACACAAAGGATGAGAAGCTCGAGTAGAACGGGAAACAACACCGGACACGAGAGGCTTCTAAAATTTGTTGGGAGAATCCTGCAAAAATCATAATAAACAAGCAACAAACATCGGAAAATCGGAAAGAGAACAAGCCTCTCTCAACACAACACATTAGAGAATAGAAAGAAAATAGAAATGATAAGCATGGGGTGAACTCCCACGAAGCGGCTTGTTTTTTATCACCGAGTCGCAAGCTCGACTCGATCCCTGAATTCAGTTGTCCTTAGGGAAAGTCTGGAGGTCCTGGATAACCAACGGTGGTGTATCCCCTCCATAGTAGTGCTTAAGACGGTGGCAGTTGACTTTGAAATTAGAACCATCGGCATGAGACAACTTGGCAGTGCCATAAGGATAAACTTCGGTGATTGTGAAAGGTCCGGACCAACGGGACTTGAGCTTTCCGGAGAAAATCTTTAATCGGGAGTTGAAAAGAAGGACTTGATCACCAATATTGAAGATTCGGTTCTTTATCTTGGAATCGTGTAGCTTCTTTGTCTTCTCCTTGTAGATTAACGAATTCTCGTAAGCTTGATCACGAAGCTCGCTAAGTTCATTGAGCTGAAGCTTTCGATGATCGCCCGCGGTCTTTAAATCGAAGTTGGCATGCTTGAGAGCCCAATATGTGATCTAGCTCAACTGTAAAGTACACCTGTTCCATAGACAAACTTGAATTGGAGACATCCAATAGGAGTCATGTAAGCGGTTCTGAAGCCCATAATGCATCATTTAACTTATCTGACCATTAGTCCGGTTCTCCGACCGTCCTATCTAAAATTCTTTGAGACCTCGATTCGTGACTTACAACTTGACCACTCGATGAGGATGGTAAGGAGTCGAAAGATCGATGGGTGACACCATATTTCGACATAATTTATCAATTTTGGTCGTTACAAAAATGGTCACCACGATCGCTTTTGATTGCTCTCAGATGCACCGAATCGGGAGAAAAGGAGATTTTAAAAACTAACACTACCCCTAGCATCGTTGGTATGGAGCGCATTTTGATTTTTTTCGGTGGGTGGGGGGTTAGAAGGGGGGGGGGGGGGGTTGCTTCAACCACTTGGAAAGATAGTCGCGGCTACTAAATAATTGTACCCTTCATGACGGAAAAGGTCCCATAAAAACGATAACCCCCATAAATCGAAAATCTCACAAACTTGGATTGCATTTTGAGGCATCTCATCACTTGAGAAGATTTTGCCTTGTTATTTGACAATCATCACAGAGTTTTGACAATTCTAGGCATCCATATAAATGTGATGGCCAATAAAAAAACCTGCATCGAAAAATCTTCTTGGCGTAAAGTTAGCACCAATAGTGCCCCCGTGGGTCCACTATGACAAGCTTTGAGATTTCAAAAGCCTTCTTTGCCAACTACACACCTTCGATAATTTGATCCGCAACAAGTCTTGAAAAGAAAAGGGTCATCCCAAAAATAATGTTTTACATCTTTAAAGAACTTGTTTTTCTCTTGAGCGACATACCAAGGGTGTTTTTTAATGAATTTCCCCGCGTGGTAGTTAGCAAAGTCGGCAAACCACGGGGTACTTTGGTCTTTGGAAGTTAACACACTTAAAGTTTCTAAAGGAAAAGTCTCGGTAATCTCTTTTGGATCAAAGATATTTTCGTAAGGATTTTCAAGACGAGAGAGGTGATCAGCTGCATAGTTTTCAGCTCCCTTAGTATCGATAACCTTAAAATCAAATTCCTGAAGAAGTAAGACCCATCGAAGCAATCTTGCTTTGGCGTCTTTCTTGTTGAAAAGGTATTTCAAAGCGGAGTGGTCCGTGTAAACAACACTCTTGTTCATGATTAGATATGATCGAAACTTCTCGAAAGCATAAACAACTGCAAGCATCTCTTTTTCGGTTGTTGTGTAATTAGTCTCTGCTTCAGTCATCGTCTTGCTAGCATAATGAATTGGTCGAAAATGCTTCTCAATTCTCTGCCCTAGAACCGCACCGATTGCATAATCACTTGCATCGCACATGATTTCAAAAGGTTGGTCCCAATTTGGAGCAATGAGAATTGGAGCTTCGGTCAACTTCTTTTTCAATGTTTGAAAGGCTAGAATGCAATCTTCCGAAAAAATGAAAGGAGTGTTCTTCTCTAAGAGATGGGTCATGGGTCGAGAGATTTTGGAAAAGTCTTGAATAAATCTTCGATAGAATCCAGCATGCCCGAGAAAACTTCAAATTCCTTTGACGGTCGTTGGATGAGGAAGCTTAGAAATTACATCAACTTTAGCCTTATCGACTTTAATTCCTTTTTTAGAGATATTATGTCCTAAAATAATGCCTTCTTTAACCATGAAATGGCTATTTTCCTAATTTAGTGCTAATTTGGTGTCTTCACACCTTTTAATCATTCTATCTAAATTAGCAAGACACGAGGAAAAAGAATCTCCAAAAACTGAAAAATCGTCCATAAAAACTTCCATCGTTTTTTCTATCATATCGTAAAAAATGGCCATCATGCAACGTTGAAAAGTTCCGGGAGCATTGCACAATCCGAATGGCATACGACGGTACGCGAATGTTCCGTACGGGCACGTAAAAGTAGTTTTCTCTTGATCTTTAGGTTCAATGGGGATTTGAAAGTACCCTGAAAAACCATCTAAGAAACAA
>BQNB010141233.1:0-17298 GCA_026074375.1 Tanacetum coccineum
CCAAAACCAATCAATGGTTGAGAGGATTCGGCTTGGGCATCAAGAATTTTAAAGGGCCAGGATTTGCTTGACTTTGCACTCTCACAACAAACACAACCCTCTTGTTGTGTCTACAAGAAAGCACAAAGGCTAGAAGACAAAGAGAAGACGCATAAGCCCTAGTCATTTTTACTATTTAAACAATGTAAAGCCATTGTGGCTGAAATATAAATAATTTTTAAGAAGTTTTTAAGTAGTGAGTGAGTTTTGATTTTCAGTTTGTAATTTTCCTGATTTTTAAGCATTTTCTTTTAAGTTCTTCAATTCAGCTTTAATTCACTTGTACTTTGTATCTTTTATCTTGTACTTTAGACCATTTTAAGCAATTAAATTCAATTCTTAGGTTTCATTGTTTTACCTTTCAATATTAAGCTGTTTTTACATATTAAGCTCATAATAAGCTCATTGAAGCTTATACTTGTTAATAAGCTCGAATTTAGTCAAATCCTTGTTAAAAGTAATTCACTTACTTGTTTTGTTCATTTTACATCAAAACATGATCACTTGAGGTCATTTGATTCATTTTGGAAGCTTTTGGAGTAAATAAGCTATAGGTTTTAGTGATCATTTAGCTTAACTAGATTAGTTTTAGTCTGAGTAGCTATAAAGTTTTAGCAGTTTTAGTTTAAAAAATAGATTTTAGATAAAAATAGTTTGGACAGTGTACATTAACTAGTGTTTGGGTAAAGACTTGTTTGACCTTTAAAAGTCAACAAGTCAGTATATAAATACCTTACATAGTTGAATTTAGTCATATTAACAAGTGTTAAACAGGTTTTACAAGTTAGTTTGTAGATTTTCAAGTTTTAAAGATTAAAAGAAAAAATTTAGCACCAGGACAGTTTTTAGTTTAAAGAAGTTTTAGAGTTAGGTGATTAACACCATTGTAGTGTTCAATTTAGGTTAATGTACATTTAGAAACACTTAGTTAGTTAGTTTAAGAGATTTAAACTAGAGATTTTACCTGCATTTGAGCATTTAGCCAAGTGCACCAGCAATAGCATCAGCAACAATAGTTAATGTTCTGTTACTTATCATCTTTTAAGCTACTTTTTAGAATTCATAGTTAAGAGTTAGAATCTAGTTGTAAGCATCTAAATAAGTATTCCATTAGCTTATTAAATATCATCACTTAAGTTTCATTTTATAAGCTTTAAATTAGCTTAAATTTTCTTGCTAAAAGTAGTAGTAGCAGCTACTTTTAACTCTAGCTTAATTCTTTTAAATTCTTCATTTCTAGTTGTTAATTCAAAATACCTTCTATCTAAGTTTGTTCAAAGTCCATAGTATAGCTTATTTCTTAAAATTTAGCTTCTAGGATTTATTTTTGAGATAGATAGTTTATTAGTATAGCTTAATTTCAGTCAATAAGCTAAACCTTAGTATTTTTGATATCAAATTTCTCATTAAGTTTGTTAATTTGTAGCTTATATCTTTTTAGAAATCTCTAGTACACATTATAAGTTCCACTTAGCTTCTTTTGTTTTTCACTTTCATCTAGTTATAAGCTAGGAATAAGCTAAAGTCTAGAAAACCAAGTAAACCCCTAGTTTCTGTATTGCAGTAGTAAAAGCTTAATTTGTAGCTTATTCTGTTGTTAAAAGTAGATAGTGCCTTTGTTAAAGTTGTTTAGTATAAGCTCTTTAACAACTTTGTAGTTTTGAGTTTTAGCTTATTCTCATTTTTTAAATAAGTCAAAATAAGCTGGATCGTAGGGTTTGTTTTGTAAATTTTCAATAGTATAGGGGTACCCGTTTACACTAAAGTGTAACTTTCCAATAGTTATCCCTCCTACCCTTTTCTTTCTATCTTTACACTTTCTACCCTAGACTTTTAGAATAATAAAATAGGTTTAATATTTTTAATAATAGTTTTAATAAAATTAGGTTTTAAGTTTTGATTGATAAAATTAGGGTTTAATTAGGTTATAAAAATTGGGCATTTTTGTGCCATTTGATTTCTGCACCTTTTAAGTAGTTAAAAAATATTTTTCTTTATTTTTCTAGTTAAATTTGTATTTTCTAGGAATTAAAATAGATTTTAGTAAATTTCTTTTTTTAAATAATTCATAAAAAATAGAAAAATAGTTGAAATTTTTTAATTCTTTTTGAGAAAATTTTCTTTTTAAATCTAGTATTTTTGAAAAATAAAAGTAAAATTTTAGTGTTAATTTTTAGAAAAAGTTTATTTTTGTTAATTCATTTATCTTTAAAAATTCATAAAAAATTCAAAAATAGTTAAAAAATTCTAATTCTTTTTCCTAAAATTTTATTTTTAAATTTTATATTTTTAGCTATAAAATTTGTTAAAAATAGTGATTTAGATTTTAAATTTCATTTTAGCTTACGTTTTTTATTTTCGTACATTCAAATTTCGAGCTAGTTAATTGTTTTTAGTTTGTGCTATTAATATTTGTAGCTAAAATTCACTATTTTTAATTTTTTGAATTATAATACAAATATTAATAGCACAAATTAAAAACAATTGACTAGCTCGAAATTTGAATGTACGAAAATAAAAAACGTAAGCTAAAACTGAAATTTAAAATCTAAATCACTATTTTTAACAAATTTTATACCTAAAAATCACAAATTTAAAAATAAAATTTTAAGAAAAAGAATTAGAATTTTTTAACTATTTTTATTGAATTTTTTTATGATTATTTAAAGATAAATTGAATTTAACACAAAAGTAACTTTTCTAAAATTAACACTAAAATATTACTTTCATATTTCAAAAATACAAGATTAAAAGAAAATTTTTCTCAAAAAGAATTAAAAAATTTCAACTATTTTTCTATTTTTATGAATTATTTAAGAAAAAGAAATTTAAACTAAAAATCTATTTTAATTCCAAGAAATAGCAAATTAACTTGAAAAATAAAGAAAAATATTTTTTAACTACTTAAAAGGTTCAGAAATCAAATGGCACAAAAATGCCCAATTTTTATAACCTAATTAAACCCTAATTTTATCAATCAAAACTTAAAACCTAATTTTATTAAAACTATTATTAAAAATATTAAACCTATTTTATTATTCTAAAAGTCTATGGTAGAAAGTGTAAAGATAGAAAGAAAAGGGTAGGAGGGATAACTATTGGAAAGTTACACTTTAGTGTAAACGGGTACCCCTATACTCTTGAAAATTTACAAAACAAACCCTACGATCCAGCTTATTTTGACTTATTTAAAAAATAAGAATAAGCTAAAACTCAAAACTACAAAGTTGTTAAAGAGCTTATACTAAACAACTTTAACAAAGGCACTATCTACTTTTAACAACAGAATAAGCTACAAATTAAGTTTTTACTACTGCAATACAAAAACTAGGGGTTTACTTGGTTTTCTAGACTTTAGCTTATTCCTAGCTTATTTCTAGATGAAAGTGAAAAACAAAAGAAGCTAAGTGGAACTTATAATATGTACTAGAGATTTCTAAAAAGATATAAGCTACAAATTAACAAACTTAATGAGAAATTTGATATCAAAAATACTAAGGTTTAGCTTATTGACTGAAATTAAGCTATACTAATAAGCTATCTATCTCAAAAATAAATCCTAGAAGCTGAATTTTAAGAAATAAGCTATACTATAGACTTTGAACAAACTTAGATAGAAGGTATTTTGAATTAACAACTAGAAATGAAGAATTTAAAAGAATTAAGCTAGAGTTAAAAGTAGCTGCTACTACTACTTTTAGCAAGAAAATTTAAGCTAATTTAAAGTTTATAAAATGAAACTTAAGTGATGATATTTAATAAGCTAATGGAATACTTATTTAGATGCTTACAACTAGATTCTAACTCTTAACTATGAATTCTAAAAAGTAGCTTAAAAGATGATAAGTAACAGCAACATTAACTATTGTTGCTGATGCTATTGCTGGTGCACTTGGCTAAATGCTCAAATGCAGGTAAAATCTCTAGTTTAAATCTCTTAAACTAACTAACTAAGTGTTTCTAAATGTACATTAACCTAAATTGAACACTACAATGGTGTTAATCACCTAACTCTAAAACTCCTGGTGCTAAATTTTTTCTTTTAATCTTTAAAACTTGAAAATCTACAAACTAACTTGTAAAACCTGTTTAACACTTGTTAATATGACTGAATTCAACTATGTAAGGTATTTAGATACTGACTTGTTGACTTTTAAAGGTCAAACAAGTCTTTACCCAAACACTAGTTAATGTACACTGTCCAAACTATTTTTATCTAAAATATATTTTTTAAACTAAAACTGCTAAAACTTTATAGCTACTCAGACTAAAACTAATCTAGTTAAGCTAAATGATCACTAAAACCTATAGCTTATTTAGAAGAATAAGTTAGTTTCTCACCTAACTTTTTCTACTAACTATTATGACAGAATTGAGTATTCAAGATCTTAATGAACTAAAACTATAACAACTCAATGCATTTGCATCACTAAGCTAACTAAACAAATCTAAACTCAATTAAGCACAAATAAGATCAAAGAAATAAGCTAATTGAGTAAGCTAACTTTATGCTAAAATGAAATACACAAGATAAAACCTGGAATTGAAGTTTCAGAACTTAGCCACTCTTGTTGAGTGAGTGGCTTAAAATCATGAACCTAATGGCTCCTAGCCTCTAAAACCTGAGCTATAAGCTCAATAAGCTGTATTAGCTTATTTACTCCAAAAGCTTCCAAAATTAATCAAATGACCTCAAGTGATCATGCTTTGATATAAAATGAACAAAACAAGTAAGTGAATGACTTTTAACAAGGATTTGACTGAATTCGAGCTTATTAACAAGTATAAGCTCAAAAGAGCTTATGAGAGCTTATTGAGTAAAAACAGCTTAATTCTGAAAGGTAAAACAATGAAACTTAAGAGTTGAATTTAATTGCTTAAAATGGTAAAGTACAAGATAAAAGATACAAAGTACAAGTGAATTAAAGCTGAATTTGAAAAACTTAAAAGAAAATGCTTAAAAATAAGGAAAATTACAAACTGAAAATCAAAACTCACTAACTACTTAAAAACTACTTATCCTTAATGACTTTATAATGCTTTATATAGTAAAAACGACTAGGGTTCTTCTTGGAATTCGTCTCTTGCTGTTGTGCTTGTTTGTAGACACAAAAAGAGAGTGTGTTTGTTGTGAGAGAGTGAACACAAGTAAATCCTGGCCCTCCATTTTTCTTGATGCCCAAACCTTTGATCCGAACCCTTGATCGAATGTGGTGGATTTATGGATTGCCAACATGGCAAATTTGTAGCTGGGAAGGTTTAGTGGAGGGGGGGGGATCAACCTTATGCCATTCTCCGTATACACAAAGTTAGGCCTTCCCGCATTGCAATCTACCCGGATGAACCTTAGACTAGCAATTGCTCTCTTTGTGTTCCTAAAGGAATTGCTAGAGATGTCTTGGTCCCGGTAGGAAGATTTACTTTTCTAGCCGATTTTGTTGTAGTAGACTTTGAGTGTGATTACCGAGTGCCTTTGATACTTGGTAGGCCTTTCTTAAGAACCGCACGAGTCTAATTGAGGTCCATGTGGGAAGAGCTAGTGAATAAAAGGGATGGTAGGAAAGAATAGTTTTTAAACCGGATGGTAGTCAAGACAAAGAGTCAATCCACATGATGGACGTTTATGATAACCGGGTTAAAGATGTTTGTGAACCTGAGAATGTTGATTTTTCTTCTCCCACATCTACTATTGTTGAAGAGTTTGAATCTCTTGTGGAAGAAATTATTAAACAGAAGGAAGAAGTTAAGGAAATATCTGACCTAGATGCTAGAAGAAGGGCTTGTTTTTTAGATAAGTTTAGAATCATTAACCAAGGAAGAGTTATTCATTCACCTAAAATTGCTTCCGTAAGTGCAATTTCACACATCTTTCCAACAAAATCTTGAGACACTTTCAAATGGGGGATGAGTATATAACTTTATTCGAACAAAGAAATATACAAATAAGATCTCATTCCAATCCAAGAGAGTCCAAATAGGAAAAGATTGTGATTTTCCTCTTGTGATGATTTTCCAAAATGCTTTCAAGACTTTTTTCAAACCCTCTCTTTAAGAAAAAAAGATGATTTTCCCTCTAGAAATGATGAGTCAATTCTTAAGGAGGAGGTTCATAAGGAAACTCTTAAGAGTCATTTGAACCCTCTTTTTGAAGAAGACGAGGAAATTATTTCTATTGAGGCATCTAGACAAATTTCTTCGAAAGTTGATGTTAAAACCATTGTGTCTTCTTGCCCCAATTGGGAAATGTGTTAGAAAATGGGCAACAAATGGATTTTGTACAAGATAATGATCGAGGATTAATCAGGAAGTTTTTCAAAGTAATAACGAAAATGATTCGGGAGTTTTCATGATAATGAGCGAAGAGAGAAATTGGTTTTCTTAGATGAGTTGCTTGAAGAAGAGAATTTCCTTTGGAATGAATAATAAAAAGGTTGATCTTTGGAAATAAAAGATAAAGAGGATTTTGAAACAAAAGATGAACCTAAGTCCAAAAAAAAGTTACAAGTTTTTCATCCCGACATTGAAATACTTAATCATTTTGAGACTACCTCTTATGTTGGGAATGATTATGTGTTTTATGAGGATTTTAATCTCGTGGATATGATATTCCCCATGAACATTCAGGGAAAGATATTTGACCCCGGGGATAACATATACATGAGAAATCTTTTAAAAGATGCTTTTAAGGATAAAGTTCAATAAGTTAAGCACCATCAAAGCTCTTTTAATTCTTGAAAGTTATTGACCCCACTCCACCCACCCTTAATGGACTTTCATGTTACCAAAGCATTGTCCGGGTTCACATTTTCTCTCTTGAAACTCTTTTCTAAAAAGTTTTTTGAACCCGGAATAAAAAATGCTACGGTATATCTTTCATACCTAGTTTGGGGAGGTTTCCACCTCTTGGAATTTCTTCACTCCCACTATTATCCACCATAATGAACCTAGTTTGGGGAAAGAGTCAAGCGAATGGGACTCTATAATAAACAAGCGCTTCGTGGGAGGCACCCCATGCTTATCCTTTTTATTTTCTTTCTATTTTTTTTCTTTGCTTCCCCAAGGACAAATCAATTCGGGGGCGAGTATAGCTTGTACTCGGTTAACAAAAACTAAGCCGTTTTAAATCGTTTTTGAGCTAACAATGAAAAAATGATGAGAGGAAGCTTGTTCTCTTTCGTTCTTGTTGGTTGTTTGTGATATTTGTCTAGGTTTTCCGGATTTTGGAAGATTCATGGTTCAATATTGTGGAAGGACAAAGCAATGCCCACAATTTCCATTGATGATCTCCAATCTTCTCTTCATAAGTGTGAAATCTCTATCTTTTGTCTTTATCGAACAAACTCTATTCTTTGGGCATGTCCCTTAATTTTTGTTAAAGATTCCTTTGACCCTTATTTTTAACTTTGAGGACAAAGTTTCATTTAAGTTGGGGAAGGATATCTTCGATATTGACTTGCACTTCACGCAACTTTGTTAGAACTTTGAATTACCTTTTTGTGAAAAAGTGAAAAATTTTAAATTTTTGCTTACAAGAGAAGCTCAAAAGAAGCTTAGTTTGGGGAAAAACACCACTTTTTGGTAATCCGTTGGTGAGAAATAGGAGTTAATTTTGACTTGACCGGGTGAAAATGCCCTAGCTAGTTCTTTAACCTACCTTTTGTGGGGCCAAGCTTTCACAAATCCTATTGCTTTGGATTTTAAAATGTGAAGAACAAGAGATTAGATGTAGTTTAAATAATAAATGTATTTGTTTAAGCAAGGTTTAATGAAAACCTAAAGCTTATATGAGATTTGTGTCTTTTTAACTCCCACAAGCACTAACACACCTAATCATACGTGCTCTTTTTAATTTAACTAAGTCAACCAATGTCTTTAGAAAAAGTCTTACATTTTGAAAAAGAATTCATTTATTATGTAAGTAAGATTTTTGGTTTCAAATTTATAAGTTGATTTTCTAAAGTGAAAATTTTCCATTCATCAAAAATAATTATAAAAAGAATGCCAATGAAGCATTCCCAAGCCAAAAAAGCTTATTTTTCGTGCAATGAAGCATTCGCATAAATAAATAATAAAAGCTATATATAGTTTTAATCGTTGCGTACCCATGGTTTGAGAGAGAGACTCGGATGGGGTCGCAACTAATGATTAAAAAACTGTGTTACGGAATCACGGTTCGTACGCATTCGTCACTGGGGAGCGCGGCCTAGGTGATGATTGCAACTAAGGGACTTTGGATTCTAGGCTGTGTAGGAAAAAGGTGTTGTCGCGATAACCCACAAACGTTAGCAGCGGAGTGGGGGTTCGAACTAAGAACACCGGTTGTTGATGCGATATCCTATTTGGGAGAAAGTCGGCCTAATAGGAGGTTCCCCGAAAAACCCCCTAAGAAAACAGCATTCCTATTGCAAGAAAAAAGTTAATAAATTATAGTATATGGAAAAATAAAAAAGAATGGTTAAAATTTCATTTTCTCAAATCAATTTATAAGTTTTGTTTCCTAATCTCTTTTAGCTTTGAGTCGAGGTTTATCTATGTTATTAACATTTAAGCTCACAAGGCTTATTTGTAAAGCTTAGATAGATTTCAACTATGAAGATAAATTGATCTATGGTTGAGTTAAAAAGAGTGCACACATCTTAATCATTAATTTAATAATTTTTTTTTTTTTTTTTTTTTTTTTTTTTTTTTTTTTTTTTTAAAGGATTGAAAGGTTCACAAGTCGTAAGTATAAGAGCTTAACCATTAGGACTATATTGACAATGCTCTTTTTAATAGCTTTGTTTTAGTCTAGTGAAAAGTCAGGGAAGACGAATTTTCCTCTTTTGTGCTCTATTAATCGGGAGTAGCCTATTTCAATGAGCCTAAAAGTTGCAAAGTTGCAATGATTGCCATTAATGTGTTTCCGTGAGAAAAAATGTTGAGAAATAAGCTTAATTTGTTTAAAAAAGGTGATTCATAAAAGGTGAAAACAAGGGCATTTTGGAAACTTGTTAGTTTACAAAGTGTACACTTGATAACATTGCGTGAGGACACAGCAATCCTTTAGTTTGGGGAATTTTGATAAGTGCTTAATTGTATATATTAATTACCCGGGATTTTGCCAAATAAAAGCCAAAAAGATGCCAAAAGGATAGAAAATGTGTGCTTTTGTGTCTATTGTGCAGGAAAGGATAATAAAGACAAAAGTGAGCAAAATCAGTCAAAACCGACAAGAAACGGAAAAGGCAAGACAAGAGTGAAGAATGAAAGCCAAAATCAAAGCCGGATCAGCCCGATACAACAAGGAAAGAAAGCAAATAAAAGCCAAGGACCAATGTTGACAAGTTTTCAAAGAACAAGGGCTCATTTGAATGTTTTAAAGTACAAAGGACCAAAGTTGCCAAAAGTAGAAAATTGGTTTATAAAGAAGAAAAAGAAGAAAGAGACTACAAGGGCCGGAAGTGTCATATTTGAAAGTCATCTTACACTACAAAAGGAAGAATCAAACGCAGGGACTGAAGTTGCCATTTATTCAAAGTTTTAAATATACAAGCGCGGCTAAACTCTCCCTAACTACTTTCCAACAACTTTTCCCCCTAATTTCACTAACAAACCCAACCTGCCAAATACCCTTCCCCGCTCCCTTAAGCTCTCATAACCTCATATTTTTCCCACTTCCACGTCAATTCACCCACGTGTCAGCAGCTAATTGGTCTTAACACCTCATCAAAGCAATCCAACGGCTACAAAGAAGTTTAAAATGATCAAGGGCTCACATTCTATGAGAGATTCGAGAAATTGTCAATTCTCTTCTTCACTTCTCTATAAATAGGAAGCTGAGGGTTCATTTGAAGGAGTTAGCAAGTTTGATTTTTAGTTTGTAATTTTCTTTATTTTTAAGCACTTTCTTTTGAGTTTTTTTTCAAATTCAGCTCTAAATACTTGTACTTTGTATCCTTTAGCTTGTACTTTACCATTTTGAGTAATAAAATTCAGTTCTCAAGTTTCTTTGTTCTTTGATTTCAATTTTTAAGGAACTTTTACCTCAATAAGCTCTCATAAGCTCTTTTGAGCTTATACTTGTTCATAAGCTCAAATTCAGTTAAAAACTTGTTGAAAGTCATTTACTTACTAGTTTTGTTCAATTTAAATCAAAACATGATCACTTGAGTTCAGTTAAATCAAGTTTGGAAGCTATTTGGAAGAATAAGCTAATATTAGCTTATTGAGCTTTTAAGCTCAGGGTATAGAGGCAAGGTGCCAATTAGGTATAAGTTTTTAAGCCACTCATTCAGAGAGAGTGGCTTGGTTCTGAGACTACAATAATCTCAGGTTTCATATTCTTAAAATCATGTCAGCTTATTCATTTAGCTTATTTCTTTAATTTTCTATGTGCTTTATTCTTTTCAAATTAGCTTAGTTAATATAGATGATGCAAATTATAAAGGCTAGTGGTAGTTAAAACCATTTAGTTTCATTTTTACTTTAATACTTCAAAGTAGTGTAATTAGCTAGTCTGAGAAACTAGCTATTCACTTAATAAGCAAGTTACTTTAGTCCTAAAAGCTTATAGGTAGAATTATAGATTGAGATAATATAAGGGTTTTAGCAGATTTAGCTTTAAATTAGATTTTAGATAAGAAAGATTTTGGACAGTTAGAATTAAGGAGTGTTTGGATTTAGTGGATTTGACTTGTTAAGTCAACCATAGACTGTCATAGCACTTCACTTAGTTGTGTTTAGTCATATTACCAAGAGTTAGATAGGTCTCAAGAGTTAGTTTGTAATATTTCAAAGCTTTTAGCTTAATAAGCTTGAATTTGCACCAGGACAGTTTTAGTTTTAAATAAAATTTGAAGGTTAAGTGATTTTCAGCATAAGAGTGTTTAAACTTGGTTAATGTAGATTTTCATACATGAAATGAGTGAGTTTATGAGTTTATATTAAGAGTTTACCCTGCATTGTAGGATTTTACCAATTGCATCAGCAAACAACAGTACTAACTCAGTGAGTACTGTTGTTGCCTATCATTTTTTTAGCCACTCTTTAACTCTTGTAATTAGGAGTTAGACTCTAGAATTAATCATATTGCTAGTATTCCATTAGATTAATATAGATAAGCTCTTAAATTTCATTTTTAAGCTCTTAGAATAGCTTAAGTTCTACTGCCAAAGTAGTTTAGCAGCAACTTTTCATTCTAGCTTAATTCTCTTAGATATCTCTTTACTAGTTGTTCATATCAAAATCTTTATATCCAGGTTTATTCATCATCTATAGGATAGCTTATTTGAGAAATTTCAGTTTCTATAATCTAGAAATAAGCTTTTTTGATGGCTTAATGAGAAAGAAATGCTTATTTGGGCAGTGAAAGATTCTAAATTTTTTGGGGGATACATTGTTTTAGAGGAAGCAAGAAAATTCTATTGTAAGATTAGTTCATTAGTAGCTTAACTTTGTATAGAATATCCTAGCCTTGACGGACATCGAAGCAGCTGCATTTAACTCTTTTGTTTTTCATTTTCATCAAGAAATAAGCTAGTAATAAGCCAAAGTCTAAAAAGATCGCGAAAAAGCCATTGTTTCGGGATAAACATTGTTTCAAAAAGGTCAGTGGATATGAGAGCTAGCTTATTCTTTGATTAGAGAAGTAGAGAAAGTGGCCTTGTGTTAAAGTGTTGGGTTGTAGTATAAGCTAGCGCTAACAACTTTCAGATGTTTTAAGTTATATGCATATTTTCGACTTATGGTATTTAATAAAGCCAAGAAATAGCAAGCCAATATCGGTAGGTGGTGGTCTGTTGATGTAGGAAATTGATCCACATAGTTGTAAGGGTACCTGTTTAACACTGTAGTGTAATAATGATAGACAACGGAGTTGCCGGCCAACGCGGCTTGTTCTTTCTTTTATTACATTCCACCTGTTCTTTTTATAAAAATGCGATAGAAATAGTTTAATATTTTTGTAATTAGTTTTTATAAAATTAGGTTTAGTTTTAATTGGTAAAATTAGAGTTAATTAGTTCTTACGAAATAGTGTAGCAGTTTAGGTTCCATTAAATTTCGGGTGGGCGCGCCCTTTACGTAGGGTTTATAAAACCATTTTTACCGTTATTATGATTTATCTACACATTAAGCGTTTGGTATTGATCTAGGAACTTTAAAATAGATTTTAGTGATCAAATGAGGTCTTTGATGGGCTAAAATAAATCCTAAGGAAAATAGAGAGAAGATTGAGTGTTGATAGATGAGAATGTAATTCTTTTATGTGAAAATTTTCTTTGATTAAATACTAGAATTTTGTACAAAATAAAATTATAAAAGATTTTAGTGAAGATAATTTTTATAGGAGCAGAGCAAGGATGTATTTAAAGGTAGCGCTATAGCCGATTCTTTAAGCAGCGTTCAGGGTAAAAAAACTTTGAAAGCCGAGAACGCTGTTATAGACTCCAAATTCATAGAGGATTCTATAGTTTGGGCCTAACCGTGTTACTTTGTACGAAAGAAGGGATGTATGATTATAAAAGTGTAAAAGAGTAGATAGATGTTAGCGCGCGAGGTATGTGCCTATGAGAATTAGGAGCGCGGTTCTCGTTAGAGCAGTGAGCTCACTTTTAGATACATGTCACATTTGGGTTAGAAGTATTTTTCCGTTGGCATAGGTTAGCGCATATAGGGTGTAAGTTATTTCTTTACAGGTCGGTTTCTAAAGTGATAATTATGGGTGCTATTTTAAATTAGTACGTAAAATGTCAAAAGTCCAAAAATCCTTGAGGATAGCGCGAAATCTTAACTCGAATCCGAATTATCAACAAAGCGTCTGCGAATTACACGTGACATTGGCTTCGTGGAGAATTTTGCGACCCGTTGTATTAATTACTTTCCTAATATGTGCAGAACGCATGTTACTTAACGGTACATCTGGTTATGAAAAGTGGTTTGCATATGAGGCAATATGATACGATTCTCACCACGAAAGCGCGCCGGTAACTAATTACTTATGATAGCGATGATCTTAAGTTGTGTTGGGAGGGGCATTCGTAGTGATAATTTGTAATTCGTTTCTAACGTAGAGTCAGAATTCGAGAGGATCCATCCTGGAGAAGGTATAGTTGGCAATTTATAGAGTTTTTATTATCCAAAGTTTATCTTTGTAACTATGTGTAAAGTGATAGTTTATAGGGATTGCAAATTCAGTGTATTCCTACGCATGCAGTATTTGGTTATAATACCTCTTATCCATTATGCCGGTCATTATAACGATCCTTTTTAGATACTTCGAGTCGATATGTAGGTTAAATGTCCACAGTTTAGAGATCCAGCTTCAAGATCAAAGACAACCGGATTGTTCAATAGCAAACAACAATTGATTCGACAAACAATTAGCAATTAGATTCTCATTTGCAATGAGAAGGTTTTTCCTTTCAATTTCAGCACATTGCTTGTCCACAGTATTCTGGTCCACCTCTGCTGACATTTGATCAAAATTTCTTCCATTCCTTTACTTTCTTTAAAGAGAGCTTTTGAACTCCTCAAAGTTTGTTTAAAGTGTTTTGAAAAATGTATGACTTCCAGTAGTAACATCTTTTTGTTTGTTCAAAACCTCCTTTCCCTTTTTGTGAGGACCTGTTTGTGGATCTCTTTTTACAGTTATGTCACATTCCGTAAAAAGTTGTGAGAGTGTAAAAAGATTAATTTTCACGTAAATTTTTGTTACTAGGAGAGAACCTGGGATCAAAGCTTGACAGGTGTATTGGGTGGATACACAGTCAGTGTTGAAAGTGGTTTAAGAACTGAGGCTTCAACCTTTTTCCTGTCATTTTCATCTTTGGCCCAAAATATCTGCTTAGGGGTCAAATCTCTCTAGGTGCGAAGATTGCAAGATAGTTCTCTTTTGAGTGATCTGGGGGTGCAAACTTAACTTTATTTTGAATATACTGAGGGCTTTTCATTTTCTCATACATTCTTTTCCTAGCTCAACTCACTAATTCTCAAGAGTTTCCTCTGAGTCATGCACAACAGCAGGTTTATGATTGGTCATGACTATTTCAGTACCATTATAGAGGGCAAGATTGAACTTAGCTTGCACTTGTGAGGACAATAAGGGTTATTGTAGGCCTATAGCTTACCTTTTCTTTCATCATAAAATAGTTTTGGTTTACATAACATGTGCACCATTTGAACAGACTGATCTTGTTTGAATAATCTATCTTCAACTTTTTCTTTTAGCTTTTTGATGTCTAAAAACTCTTCAATAATTTTTTTCTTTCTTTTTTTAAAATCCTTTTTCAAGGTTGTTCACTCATCCTTCATTACTTGTTATGGTCAACGGTAGAACGAAGTTGCATTTGTACAGAATGAAGTTCCGATTTTAAAGAAGTTTCCTTTCTATTTCGGTCAGAGATAATTATTCTCATTTGTTCATCAATCTTTTGTTCTCTTTCAGTCAATTCAAACTTTGTCCGTTTTCATACACCCGACCCTTTCCTTATATCTCGCAAGTTCAGAAGTCAACGTGGTCATTAACTACTTTATTATGCTTATTTGCTAAAATACTTTGGACACCCTGTTCATGCATATCATCTTATAATCTACATCAAGCAATCATTCTCAAACAGAAGATACATTACTTTTACAACAATTACTTCGTTGTCCTCCATATACTGATTATACATAATAATATTACTATCACTCGCATATTCAGCATCAGAGTCAACAACGTAGTTGTGTTGTACATCGTTTTGCATCTCGTGTACTTCATGATACTCATCCAAGTGATCTACACATGTATCATGATCTTGTACCTCAAATGGAGTATTTAAATCATATGATGGCCCGATTTCATCGTAGATTGGATATTCAAATGAAAGATTACCATGACATTCTATATAACAAGGAGCCTCGTTAAACATCAAAGTTCGAATGCATCACATTGATCCGCTTCAAAGATATGATCCACATTGAGTGCCAAATCTTTCTCGGTTGGGTCATCCACATCATCATCAAAGTTGGTGACCTGTTCTCCTGCAAGAAACAACAACTGTTCTTCATCCAGTACTGCACCATTCTCCTGGGCTTGCATAAGTAGCATCTTGTCCTTGAAGTAGTCTGAATCCTGAAGTCGCTTTGGTCGAGGACATTCTCGTGCTATGTGCCCGAGTCTATTACAGTTGTAGCACTTAATGGGTTTAGCTTGACCAGGATTCACATTGCCACCTCTGTTCTGACCTCCAGCATTCCCAGTTACAACATTTCCTCTTGCATTGTTCCTCTAAAATGGTCTTCCTTGATTATTTGCATTATATCTTCCACGGAGATCTTAAACCATAACTCTGCTGTCTTGAAACGAGTTTTGTTTCCTTGCATTAGAAGACATTCTGAGTTGATTGTTTGTTTGAGAAATATGTGATTTGTACGATTGAGTGAGGAGGACAAGTGTGTTGGTTAAACTTTCAATCAAGTTGTCAGTTGAAGAACTTCTTGAGTCCAGTTGAAAGTTATCAGCAGGAGATGGTTCATTTAAGGATTGAGGAGACAGGATGATTGTGTTGGATACTGCTGAACTGAGGCATTAGACACTAGTGCCAAAGATCATTAGGTTGAATGAACCTTTCCATCATCATTCTGTTCTCATTTGCATGTACCTCATGTTGCTTCAAGTAGGCATACAACTGATCAAAGTTAGACTCTTTCAAACCTCTGTTTAGTTTGACTTCAGTAATGAATCTACTCCATTCAGGTAACATGTTGTTCACAAACTTAGAGTTAAGCTGCATTCTGGACATGGTCATCTTGATGTTTCTCATGTCGTTAATGAGCTTCGAAAACCTAACATAGTAAACATGAATGGTCTCTCCTTTGATTTGACAGAAGCGTTCAAATTCATCGTATAATTGTGATTCCCTGTCATCCTTTGTTAACTCAGAACCTTCCAGAATCATCTTCACATTGTCCCAAATGTCTTTGGCGTCAGTGTAATGGTTGATGAGTGTGTAGATGTCTTTTGGTATACCTTGAAGTAAGATATTCGTAGCACGAATGTCAGCTTTATACCTTTCTTTTTCTTCAGCAGAAAGGTCTGTAAAGACTCTAGCACGTTCTGGACCTAGTTGAAGTGCACCCTCAGTTTCTTCAGCATCTTCAGCAGGAGTTTGTATGAACGTTCCCATTTGAAATGGACCTTCAGTAATCGATTTCATAATGTTCTCTCCATTATCTTTTCCCAGACAATACAGACGAATGCGTTGTTGCCAAGATTCAAAGTCTGTTCTGTCAAGCATTGGTGGGCGTGTATCGGAACCGGCATACCAAATATCTTCTGACATTTTAGACATCTTGATGTATTGGTTATGAATGCAATTAACGTTCACGGGATTTTACAAGTCTAAGATTTAAACCGATAAGAAGTTTACCGGGATTTTACAAAATCAATAGAAAAACCGTAAATGAATAATTGGTTGTGATATTTGGTTTGTTGATTTGTTTGAAATTTGACGCAGTTGGATAATAAAAAATAAATTTTACCCTATTACCAAAATCTAAATTTGGTGTAAAAATAAGCTAAAAAAGCTATAGAAAAAAGATTACAAATTACTTTATTTTTTCGCCAAAAAGTGTCGCTAAAAGGGGTGTCGTCTGGATACTTTTTTTTTTTTTATCAAACCGCTGCGTATATGTTTCTATCAAACCGCCGCTTTGAAATCAACCAAACCGCCTCCAATTGATTGAGCAAACCGCTGCCTAACAGGCCAACTCGCCACCAATATCTTACTAGGCAAACCGCCGTGGTTTTGAAGTAACTCGCTGCCTAGTTTTGTTAACTCGCTGGATCAATAAAATAATCAAACCGCTGTCTATCTGTTTTGTTCAACCCGCCGTGAAAGCAAACCGCCGTGATAAGCAACTCGCCGCCGAGGGTCCAAACCGCCAGGGGTTCTTTTCGTATTTTTCTATTAAAATATTCAAACCGCCTTGGTACCTGTCAACTCGCTGCCAATTCCTTTGAGCAACTCGCCGTTTAGCAACTCGCCGTTTAGCAACTCGCCGTTTAGCAACTCGCCGTTTAGCAACTCGCCGTTTAGCAACTCGCCATGACCTGTCAACTCGCCACGAATTTTTCTTATTATTAAAGTCAACTCGCCACTGGTCAACAAACCGCCGCTGACTTTTTTTCCTAAAAACGTGGATCTTGTCCCTATGCTTCCAAACCGCCGGCTAGAGATATAATTAAATAAGCAACTCTCCACCAAGAACACTAGAACGAATTTTGCCAAAATCAATCCA
>BQNB010141234.1:0-17298 GCA_026074375.1 Tanacetum coccineum
ATTTTGCAGGTACCAATTTTTCATAAACAATTACTTAACGTTTAATAGATGATTACGTCATCATTATTCATTTTCTTGCAGATTAATAATGTGTTTAGTTCATTTTAACTCGATGCTGACGTCATCGCTATTCATTTTGTTGTGATAAATATGTTCATAAGTAACGTCGTCACTATTCATTTTAATTGATGCTGACGTCATCGTTTTCTATTACATTGCAGATTAATAAGTTATCAGTAATGTCGACGGAGACGAAGGCAATAAGTTCATCGGAAACAATCACCGGCGGCGTTGATAACGATAATAATAATGATAATAATTTAATCGGAGATATATTTTTATCTGATGAGTTTGATTACAGTTGCGGTGAATTATTTAATCCTAATAATGATAATAGTAATAATAATTCATCGATTTTCCCGCCAAAATTCATATCCCAATCACAGCTGTCATATTCATCACCTTCTGACTGCTCATTCGATGACGATGCGTTATTCAGTGCTAACGTGATTGCTACTGAGAATCGTTTGAGTCAAGCTAGCTTTATACTCGAGTATCAGTAGTTGTATAACTGCTACACCATGTGTTGACGACTTTACAGGATTCTGTTAAGGAAGTTGAGGCTCTTCGTGATGAGAATGAGTCGTTGCGTGTTGCCAACGGTGAGTTGTTGAATCGGTTGAGCTTGTTTTCGAATTCCACGAGGATGATGAGTTAGTTTGTGCCGAATGTGAGAGACGAGATCGGCGATTTTGACTGAGAGATTTAGTCGGTTAGGAATTGGAATGCCTTTTGTGAAGTAATAATAATGGTGCGAGTTTCGCGAGTGTTAGTCCGACGAGTTGTTATTGAACCGAATCCGTTTGGTTAGAGGTGATCAAGAGTAACTGACGATGCCTAAAAGTATCTCGGTAGGTCCAAAGGTTTACTTGAAATCGGTTGCCTACTACTCAAAGGCGATTCGACAACAGAAGTACGACTTGCAGTTTCTGTCTGGATCTAAACAATGCCTGAACTATTTTGATATTATGCGTTTTCAGTATTTGATATATCTGCTATGCAATTTGACAATTGAGGTGTAATTTTCTAATGAATATGACATTACTGTTAATTCCTGATATTATTGTTATAAGTCGTGTACGATGGATGCTTATCATATGATGTTAGATTGTTAGTTATACGAATATGACAAATTAATGTGACTTAAAAGGTTAAATTAATGTGTTGTTGTTTAATAGGGAGAAGTGTTCTGTAAGTTTGTTACCTTAGCTAAGAAGATAAGATGTTATCATTGTGGTTTGATGCAGCAGCGAGTGCGTGTAGCTGGGGAGAAGAAAGCAGGAGAGGGGATGGAATTTGAGGTATACAATCAAGGAATGTCCAAGACAGAGCTGTGCAACAAGTGGCAGGAGACTGGAGCTTGTCCGTATGGAGACAATTGTCACTTTGCACATGGAATAAGTGAGCTGCGACCTGTGATAAGGCACCCTCGTTACAAGACTGAAGTGTGTCGTATGGTCCTTGCTGGTGATATCTGTCCCTATGGTCATCCGTTTGTCATTTGTTTTTGTCACTTTCGTCATTCACTTACCAATGAAGAGCTGCTTATGGGAGTGAACCGTAGCAGAAGGTTTGATAAGTATGGGATCTTAGGATTATATATATAGCCGAGGTCTGTTTACATGATCTTTTAATTTCATTGAAAGTAAAATAAGTAATTCTGTAGAGTAATTAAGTATATACCTTAGAAATGAAGGTTATTAATTCATGTTTATGCTATTTTAAGAAATTTACTGTTCGAGATGGTAGCTGCGAGACGAGCGAGCGAGAGCGCGCGCGATTTTTTATACATTAGAATTGTGTAACAATTCTCGATAAGGAATGTCACAACGCGCGACATATCCATCGCTGGGATTCCAGTCTGGTTCATATTGTCTAAGTTTAAATAAGCCGCATCGATTGTTTCCTGTGATCTCATCTCATATATAGCAGCGCGCGCCATATCCGGTTGGTGGGGATAAGCCGCCGCCAACTAAGAGCAGACCCACTACATCACGTCTCTCCTCTCTATCTCTCTCTATCATGAGTCGAGGAGAAGCATTCTCCACCCTTCACGAATCACTCCCAACGACAGGATGTGTAGCCTCTTCGGTGATTATAACACACACACACAGTGATCAAGAGAGTGCACTTGATATGCGCTCTAACGCACAGATATATATCTATATCTCTATAGATATATCTATATACCTCTCACACTCAACAAACACAATTGTGGGTATCGCTCACAGCCATATATCACTACGATTTAGATCAGTCCCAATAAAATTCTCTGCTGCATGTTACTTTGGATATGCTACATGTACTTATGTATATAAAACTAGTTGAGGTCTGGCGGCAGTTGCACCATATCTGTGTCCACGAGAATCCACTTCAAAGTAATGTCCACTCCCCTTCAACAGTAAATTTGAGCTCATCGCCACTGGTGACAGTTTGTTTCAATTCTTTGTCTTCATGTTTTTGCTACGGGGTAGGCATGAGATCTTCCAAGAGACGAGTCTCAAATTGGTCACTGAATCTACATGAATAGACCCAAAATGATGTATATGACGATTTTGATGGGAGACATGTGTAGTGTGTTACCACAGACTTTCCATACGCTCACACCTAGTATGGTTTTCAAATACTCGTTCATTGCAACAGAGGTTGATCAGTAATTTCAATTCAAAAATTGGTTCATTATGCATCTAAATCAATGGTTTTTCCACCTCTTATCGTTTTATTCTTGTTGAATCACCAGAAAATAAAAAGGTTGATTAGATCTTACACCAAGCTTTTGACCTTTCAACACATACTTTCATATTCTTAACGTTGCACGTTTGTTGAGTCTATATATTATGCCGGACCCAAAATAAGCATAGGTATTTATTTTGTTTATATTTCAACTAGTTTCCTTAGTAATAAACATGATCAAACGACATTTTTCATACGAATCGCAAAGCGTTGGGTTAACTGCACCTAAATCCGATACTCTACAATACAACTTAGATGATATAATAATATATTAGTTGGACCAAGCCCGATCTGTGAGCTTAGGTCTATTAGGGTTATGTTTATACTATTTTGTAATCTATAAATAATACTTCAGTCCCGAAATAAATGTATGTTTTGACTTTTCAGAGTCAAACTTTGACTTAAACTATTTTTTTTGTAAGGTAATACTGCAAAATATATGAATGAAATGAGTTTTACTATTTTCATCAAGTATTATACAACACAATAATAAAATATTTATAGTGTTTTTCCTTTTATTATTATTTTTTTCTTCTTATTTTGCTTTTGATAATCTTTTAGACTATTTTTATTCATAACATCTCACAACCCAATCTCATATCAAAATATTATTTTCTTACTCTTCAACCTATACAATAAATACATACAACAAAACTCAACTTTTTTTACTATTTATCAACAACCCAACCTAATATATAATATTATTTCTTTTATATTTAATTTATTTACTTAAACTTTCATATAAAATTATATATTAAATAAAGTATTTACTTTATAAATATATTTATATTTATAAAGTTACTTTAATAAAATAAATTGTCCGTTTAGGCGTTCGCGTTTGTTTATTTGTTCAGAAAAAAAATAAAGGAACGAACATGAACAACGCTAGCCACAAATAACTTATTTAATTATCAAGATTTAAGAAAAGTGTATGAAAATATATCAATATTGGACTCGATTTATAGATAATTGAAAATTTAATGGTATGCTTATTATTTAAAAAAAATTATATATATATTGTCTATTGATTTATCTATATTATGAAGAATTATAGCCTAAATAAAAGATAATATAAACATCTACTCATAATTTGACATGTGGCAAGATTGGGTCATAAATTTGAGTGTCACAAAGTGAACATGTCGGATCGGATGTTTTTTTATGTTTGTTTTGTGCACTTTTAATATAATGAGAAAAGTTCATTTGCATACTAGTTTCTTCCCACATACTAAGGGATAAATCTCTACCATTCATTCAGTTTTAATCTGATGGGTGAGATTAATCTAAGATTTAATTTAATTTAACCTATTTTCTCTCGACTATATAAACTTTTTATTTCTTTCATTCTCATTTTTTTCACACACTCAGTGTGTCTTTCCTCCCGACCCATTCGCTCAAAAAAAATGAGTTACTTACTTCACTATTAACATCATCAATTGAATTGTTGGATCATAACTCAACCCATAACCCACGCGCCACCGGTAAACCACCACGCCAGCATCCACCACCAACCGCCACATACCCAATCAACTTTCTTAATCGAAAAGGTATCATTAATTCCTTGATCAGTTAGGTTTCATAATTGCTTGAATTTAGAGTCGAATTGATTTTCTCATTATAAACGCCATGTTTATCAAATTGAGTTATGGAACGTGGTGAGCTTCTTATTGTTATGTTGCTACTATTGATTTTATAAAAAAAATCAAGACTTAATGTGATATTAGCACCATTATTCGGCTGAAGTTTGTATCGTGATCTTATAATATGTTCATCATTGCGATTGATTTTATAGTATAATTGTTAGCTTACCTTTTTCATTTTTACCATGAACACAAAGTGTTTGATAAAATGTCTCAATTAAAATTAGGTCGGCATAGAGGTGGTTATAGGTGGATTAGGTTGGAGTTCTTTTGGAATTAACATCATCGTTAAGTGATTGGGGCTGGTTAGTGGTTGTGTACATCGGTTTAGGTAGTCAATTTTATAGTTGATTTTCAATTATATTATTAATTAGGTATTTATCCAAGTTATTTCGAAATTTCTATATGCTTAAGCGTTTAATATACATGCTATGTTTGCTTTTGGTACATTTTGAACTATTAGTGTGCCTAAAAGTTGCTAAAAGGGTATCTGGTATTTGCTATTAAAAAAGGTTTGCATACAAGACAAAATCCGCAATTTGCATATGTTTCTCTAATGCACATGAACGTCAGTTCATGATACTTTTAGTTTAGAATTTGGGAATGGTGAGTTAATTGGGGCCGAGCTCAAGAAAATCATGGCTAATGAGAAATTTGCTGAGATTGCTTTTAGTGACCCAAAACGAGCCAAGAGGTATCTAACTTTTTATGATGAATTGTCTTATTTTTATTATTCATTATGAGATTGCTTTTCACGTAAAAGAACAAAGGTTCAGTTCATAAAAATGGTGGTTGTACTAATAAAGAAAATTCAAAGTTATATATGTGAAGAACTTTATAAAACTTAACTTTTGGCTGACTGTTTATCAAATATTGTTATTGTGGTATTTTAAAGGCATTGTTTTTATGGTCTCTTATAGGATTTTGGCTAATCGCCAATCTGCTGCTCGACCGAAAGAGAGAAAAATGTGTTACATTACAGAATTGGAAGACAAGGTTCAAACATTACAGACAGACGCTACAACCTTGTCTGCACAGCTTACCTTGTTGCAGGTGCGCTTTTAGCAGAAATTTTGCCAATCTATATCTCTTTATCTTTTTGCTTCTGTGTTGCGTTGTAAGATTATTAATCTAAATGTCCGTTAACTTGCTCATCATACAGAGAGATTCTGCTGGGCTCACTAGCTAAAACAACGAGCTTAAGTTTCGTTTGCAAGCTATGGAACAGCATGCCCAACTTCGAGACTGTGTTTGTATTCTCCTCTTATAATGTATTTCATTCAACATTTTCTATTTTTCTCTTCTGTTATTATGTGTGCTATTTGGTCCATTTGGATGCCGCTAGGCTTTGGCCGCGTGATCATTTGATGATGTGATTGTCTTCGACATACATGTTACACTATATCTTATCGCAATTAGATACATGAATCTCTTATTGGAGATCCTGTTGTAAAGAGGAAATTTGTACCAAGTAGTTGTGTGACGGGTTTAGTTGCTATTTGGTGTGAACAAAATCGAGTCTTGGTTCCTAAAGGACCACCGGATTCCCTAGACGTCAATTACTGGAATCTATCTTTGATTGAGAACGAGGTTTGATTAGAACAACACCAGATGATGTTTTAATCGATTTGAAGAATACCTTTATTGAAAGAATGAAGAAGAAAGTTGCAAAAGAGGATTGGATTAGTTTGAGAAAACAAAGATTGGTAAGATGGTGAAGAAAACCCAAGAGGATCTCGACAAGTTGATGAATCAAGATCATGACAAGGAGAAGCAGAAAAAAGATGGTGAACCTGTTGTTTTCGATAACCAAATGATGGCCATGATCGATAAGCATGCCAGGATGATGAAGAGAAAAGTAGAAGACGGTGATGAAGCAGCAGTAGCAGCAACTACTACTACTTGTTATTAATTTTTCGTTTACTTTTGACATGTTAAACTTACTTGTTATCTACTACTATTGCTACTGCTTGCTTGTTTTTAATCCATGTGCTTATGCTTTTCTTTGTTAGTTTCTTTGTTTTTCTATTCTCGCCCAGATTGCTATACATATAAATGTAGGAGTACTAGATAGACAAGGATCACTAATTACATTGTGTAGTCCCACACAAACAGGTGTTCTCTTAATGTATTTATGCGCGTACACGTTAGTAGGGGTGAGCAAAACGGGCCGCGGACTAGACCGGACCGAGAAACCGGCCAGAACCGGACCGACCAGACCGGACCAAACCTATTTCGGTCCGGTCCTCGGTCCATACTTTTTCTTATTTTCGGTCCTCGGTCCGGCCCTGTCTGGTTCGGTCTTACGAAAAAACAGGCAATTATGTCTTGTTGGACTGGACCGAAGACCGAACCGGACGGACCATTTCGGTATGATGTTTTGGCCAAAGTCGGTCTCGGTCCGGTCCGGTTTTGTTTGCTCCGGTCCGGTTTTCGAGCCGTGAGCACCCCTACACGTTAGTACGTGCCTTTTGCACAATTATGAGTATTTGATCAAATGGATGAGGATAATTCAAAGCAGATGTACATTATTATCTTGCTTGTGAGGATGTACATTATTCAAAGCAGTTTTACTTTTAAGAGTTAATTGCATAGAAAGAGATATGTATTTAATTTGTGTGAGGATGTTGATCTTGCTTATAGATGTGCTATGAATTATAACCAGATATCAGATATCAATATCGATATCGATATCGATATCAGATATCGATATCGATATCAGATATCAGATATCAGATATCAGATATCAGATATCAGAGATATCAGATCAGATATCAGATATCATCAGATATCAGATAAGATATCAGATATATCTGATATCAGAGATATCAGGTGCACGATGGTAACGTTACGTTGGTCTTTTCATTATGTGTCATTTTATCCGTTTCTTTTCATACTTAATAAGTAGAACCTGTTCACTTTCCGTTAATCCTTTTTATGTGTATAAAGCATTCGAATTAACGTAGATAATTGTTGACAAATAGCAACCATTCACAACATATATGGTAAAAAGTTTAACACTTAAAAATGCTCCGTCATAAGGTGTCACCGCTATCACTCTCGTTATATGACATGCCTGATATCACTTGTGATATTTCATAAACATAGTTAATGTCTAATATCACTTGTGATATTTCAAAAACAAACAAATATTTTTTTACCTTTAATATCACATGTGATATTTCATTTCTTTGTATATTTTTTATATATTATCACATATGTGTTTCATAATATTTCTATACTTTTCAGGCACAAGAAATTTTTTACTGTTGGTTAAGGGTTGCTTAAGAATGAAACTTTGCTCAAAAGCTGTGATCTTTTTGGAATTTTTAACGTGTAATCAATGTTATTTATAACTTGTGATATTATACTCTTAGTAGGAATAAAAGGGTTAAGTCTCTTTTGGGTGAATTCTTATTTTGCTTAAAATCAATGCTAAACTAATGCAACGCTTTTTTATTTGAGAATACGCAAAGTTTTTATTTTCATAGTTTGCTTCCTTTTTATTCATTTTGGTATTTGTAAGTGACGCTTATTTATCTCTTGTGATATAACACTGTAAGAAAGATAAAGAGTATTTAAAATGTCGTTCTTAGTCACTTAAGAGTAATCATGCGTGTGATAAAGCAATATAATGCGACATTAATTTTGGTATTCTCCATATGAGTAATATCACATATGATAAAGTGCGACTACAAAGAGTTTGGTGTAATCAATGTAATTTATCACTTATGATATTATCCCGTTAGTATGAATTAAAGTGTTAAGCCTCTTTAAGAGAATTATTATTTTGCTCAAAAGCAATGCTAAATTAATGCAACACTTATTTGATTTTGAGAATATGTCGAGTTTTAATTTTCATAGTTTGCTTCTTTTTTATTCATTTTGGTATTTGTAAGTGACACTTATTTATCACTTGTGATATAACACTGTATCAAAGATGAAAAGTAATATCTCAGGTGATATAGCCAGACATGAATGTCAAATGATGTCTACTTTTGCTCATTTTATTGCTTTATCAACTGTGATATTACACATATGTAAAATACCAAAATTATTGTTACGTTTTATTTCTTTATCATATGTGATATTACTCATATGTAGAATACGAGAATTAATGTCACAATATATTGCTTTATCACATGAGATATTACTCTTAAGTGACTAAGAATGACAATTTAAATACTATTCATCTTCATTACAGTATTATATCACAAGAGATAAATAATTGTCACTTACAAATACCAAAATGAATAAAAAAAAGCAAACTATGAAAATAGAAACTTGACCTCTCAAAATCAAACAAGTGTTTGCATTGCTTTTGAGCAAAATAACAATCCACCTAAAGAGGTTTAACCATTTTATTCCTACTAACAGTATAATATCACAAGTGATAGATAACATTGATTACATGTTAAAAAATTCAAAAATAACCACAAATAATGTCACATTATATTGCTTTATCATTTGTGATATTAGTCATATGTGAAATACCATAATTAATGTCATATTATAGTGTTTTATCACATGAGATTTTATTATTATTTATTTATCACTCGTGATATTACAATGTCTGTGGTAACAAGTGTTAAGCCACAAGTGAATCTTAGTTAATAGAGGTTCACATTTATTTATCACATGTGATATTACAATGGTCAGGGCTAATAATTTTTAAGATACGTGTGAATCTTAGTTGATAAATGTTATATTTATCACCGGTGATATTGTAATCTCAAGGGTAATTAATGTTAAACAACGAGTGAATCTTGGTTGATAATGGTTATATTTATCACGAGTTGTATTACAATCTCATGAGTAATCAGTGTTACGCCACAATAAATCTTAGTAAATAAAGGTTCCGAAGGCGAATTTGACAAGTCTAAAAGCTAATATTGTTTTCAAATAGTCTTAGAATATCACACGTGGTAAAACACGAAGTCCACAATAACAATAAGAGCTCAATAATACATCTGACATAAGTGACTCTTCATTTATTATCATTTGTGGTATTACACTTCAATCATTTATACCCTAATTTATCATATGCGATAATTCATTAATTGGGCAAAACATACATCTTAGTTACACATTACTTGATTTATCACAAGTGATAATACATTAAAATGGACAATATATTCAAGTCACAAACTAATTAACACAAAACATTTTGTTGCACATATTATTCAATAAACAAGTTGTATATTCACCTTTAGGACTACCAATATTCAGTTAGATAAAATATATAACCAACAAGCTCCATATTAAGTAACTCGGAAAAGTGCATGTTAATTGTTGTACAATGATGCAAACTTAGATGCTTTTGAGTTATTTCAATAGATATAACCAGGCATCAATGATGACTACTTTTGGTCATTTTATTACTTCATCACTTGCGATATTACCAATAGAATAACAGAATTAGTGTTACATTCTATTGCTTTATCACATGTGATATTACTCACATGTAGAATACCGGAATTAGTGTTATTTGGGTCAACTCGAGTACCCTAAATACTAAATAAGGTCGGGTATCGGGTTGAAATTGTTTAGCTAACTCGGGTTTGGGTCGACCCGGTTGACCCGAATAAGAATTTTTTTTTTAATATAAATTTTATATACTTTATATTTAAAAGAGTACACAAAAGGAATTTTTTTTTCTTTTTACATATAAAATTTATATGACATGTTTAATATCACCTATGATATTACATTGCTTTTTATATTTTTTATATATTACCACCTGTGTGTTCTTTAATATGTTTATACTTTTCAATAAAATGACCAAAAATAAACATTATTCATGTCTTGATGAAACTATAGACCCGCAAAATTCTCTACATAGTCAGCAAAATTCTCAAGTAACACACTAACAGGAACTCTCGAAACACAATAACTGATCGGAGTATATTAAATTTATGATGAATAAACGATTGATGTGTTTTCACACTATTAGAATCTGTAAAATAAGGTGATAAAACACACAACAAATAGTATATCAGTAACAACTAAACAAAATACTAACTATGTTTATGAAATATCACAATGAAATATCACAATGAAATATCACAAGTGATATTACACATGTCATACAACCGGTAACATCGCACTTGGTTAGTATTAGAATTTTAAAATATCACAAGTGACTTTTGAATTACTAACAGAATTTACAAGTTACAACAGTTTATACCAAGTGCAAATACAACCGATAACATTTTACACGGGTCTGAGTCGCACCATACTACGAGAATCAATGGCTCAACACTGGTTCAGCAAGAAACTCTTGGATCTCTACGAAGAAGTCCAAGATCTCCCCAGTTTTCTCTTGGAAACCGACTTGGCTAAGGACTTTACTTCTTCGTTAACATTACCTGCATTAAAATGGTATGTTGTATCTCATCTAGATTGGGAAGATCATTTACTAAGATTTCCCATTGTTTACGACACAAAAACAACAAGACAAACATCTTTGTGGCAGTAGCCCAAAGAGTTAAAGATGATTATATGTTGAAGGATAGACTTACCTACACCAATTTGATAACCATATGCTGCTAGTCAAATTCGGCTGCAGTTGCCTCGTTCATCACAATCTGGCAAAAGAAAATGCTCTATTTAAGTTTTCAGCTATCAAATATTAAAGCACGGTGGATAATTGAAGTCACAAATAAGCTAGAATAAATAGTTGGAGGTTAAGATATAAAACCAATTAGCAAGTGTCAGATATAAGCATTCTGAAATGGAACGTGAAAATTAATAGATCTAGTTTTCACAATTAATAGCTAAGCTTTCTCATCTTCTGAGTGATCAAACACGAAAACACAACTGGTCATTTGATAAAAAAATATATCTCATGTGTACAAATTATGTAACAATAATCATAAATTATTTACTTAAATAAACTAGTTATGCTTTGTGCATCTACTTAAACGTATGCTAAAATCTCTACTTGTACAACTAATAAGATTTCAAAATTAAAGAATGTCAATTAGAATGAAGAAAGAAATATCTTGACGTTGTGTTACCAATTAATGCACTAGAATAATTGATGGGACTTTTAAGATTCTTTAACCATATTTAAGTTGCTTTTATCCAGCCAACATACCTGTGATATGCAATCTTTAAAGCTACTGCTATTTGTTGCATTCAAGCCTCTCTCTACAAGCTTATAGTACAATGTTAAGCCTCCAGGCCCGTTACTTTTATCCTTCTACAAATATCTGCAACAAATCAAGTTTTAAAAAAGAAAGTTGGTTCTATTTGCAAAGCGCAATGATACAAACGTAGCTTGTAATTAAGATAGGTGAAATTGACGACAAAGACTCTTTGTGCATATTTAAAAAGTTTTATAACAACTAAGGATTTAGTTAAAACAACAATACAATCTATCAAGATCATTGTAGAATACAGTGTAGGAGGTAATACACAGCTGACTTTTACCCGTTTGAGATATATTAAAACCCAAACCAAGACACTTGCAATGTAATGGGTCAAAATTGCCACTAGTACTTATGGATTCAACTATAACTGATAATTAATACCTTTGTTGAACAAGTGTCTCCACAGCCTGCTTGGTACTCGCAAAATCAGTATGTCTTTCATCATCCTGGGACATACCCAATCGTCCCAAATGGTGCCAAAGAGTTTCTGGAGTCCATTGCCACAATAAATATTAAAATTTGAAGAAAACCCATCTCCGAAATCTACTATAAGATTATAATAAACGTGTTCTTGGAAAACAAAATCTGCTTTACTTAAAGCAGCTATTATACCTTCAGTAATCTTGCCTTCAACAAGATGAACGATGCCAATAGAAACAAATGTGAATCCTGTCAAATGTGAATCCTGTCAAATGTGTTTTTGTTTCATCTCCAATATGCTTTTTTTTATATTTGTGGATCTAGCTGGCTTGTTATAATGTATGATTTTGCATCACCAGAACCTGAAAAGCAGAAGCTACTTTATTTCTTCGGATACAACTTATCCACCCCAAAAAAAATCCAAGCATTTCCTACGTTTCTATAGCAATAAACTTAAGTTAAGTTATTCAACATGCAACTATGAGTTGAAAAAATCATATCTCAGTTTGGTTGAATAGATTTACTCTAATTTGAATGTAAAGAATATATTAAAAAGTCATACCGAACAACCAAAACATAACAAGCAAACAGCTTATGGTTCATGAAATGCCATAACCAATAAACCATAATTTTAATGAATAGTAATTGCTCACTTTGTGGAGCACGGGCTTGATTTGTTGATGAAGGACGAACACGTTGAAGCTCCTTCACATCATAGCCAAAAAAGGTAGAGAGCTTATTGAAGGCCTTTTTAAGAACAAAAGCATGAAGTGATTTTTTTTAACATAAAGCAGGAAGTGATTGATCTGATAGTTTTTGGTTACAAGTTGAGTGAGCTCATCTCTCTTTATCAGGCATCCAGAACTCTGTTGTGATTTCAAAAGGACATAGCGTATCACTTCTAAAACAAGCTTGTCCCCCTCCTGTACTTAAAACAATTGCAATTTCAGGATCCTTACATAAGTTACTATCGAACCCTTTTGATTTGAAAGGGTGAAAACTGTATGAACATGAATTCAAATAATGTATCAGGGACATGAACGACCTCTTGAGAAATACCGAACGTGGAGAAAGACACTTCTGTGTTTTCCACCTTGAAGCAAGAAACATGTCATGTAACCTTCTTACAACCCAAAACTCAGCATAACTAATCGTTAACAGACAATACCTTATCATCAACAGGGGCGACATACCACGAGCTTCATTTCAGTTCAGATCACAAGTGCTTTACCTTATCATCAACATGGGCGAAAACAGCCTTAACTGATTCAAATAAGCCCTTTATATAAGCCTTTTGACATGTACTTTTGCAGCTTAAGTGTCCTAATTACGTATTCCGCCTCATATTTCGCTGAGACCACCAAAAATTTAATCCAACTCCCTACACTATATGCACTACAGTTACCAACAACTTTCGATACACCATTTCCAACACGTTTTAAATGTTTTGTCCTTTTTGGCCACTTTTATCACTAGTATTTCTCACTAGCATTATTTTAATGTATCATCACTAGTGATAATTCACAGAAAATAACAACAATCTCTTATTCAACTTATCAGTTTTAGTTGTCATATTTGTACAATCTCTAGAAATTACTATTAGTATCCAATTCAATATGATAATCATTATCACATACTCAGCAAATTCGTCTATGTTAACATAGAAAAGTCATGTGTATCGGCATGAAGACAAGAGCAGTTTCGCTGTGCAACTGATTATAACATTTTAAGATTCTTAGCATCTATAATATATGGTTTATACAAAATGAGTCAACTGTTGATTTTAATGACAAAACCATATCATCTAATCTTAAGTTATTTCCACTAACAATAATTTAAATAACAAAACCACCATCATCACCCGGAACTATCAGGCCAGCCACCACCGACGACCTCCAGCCACCACGTTACCATCATCGGCGTTATGAATCGGTTCGTTTTGAACCATTTTTTTCAGGGATCGGTTGATTTACTAGTTTCTTGTTTCATTTTTGTGTTTATTTCGTGATTTACACATTTAATTTGTGCATATTTTGGGATTCTTTGGTTAGAGTGTGATGTGCAGAGAGAGAATATGTGTGATGTGTGTGTGTTTTTTTTTGTGTGATACGAAAATTTGGGTTTTGAGACATATTTACATTTTTAGTCCTTTTGTCTTTTTTTAAAATATTTACTTTATCAGTCCTTCCATGTTTTTTTTATTAGATGAGATCATATGATATGAAGGGTCCAGATCTGTCCCTCAGCATGTGAGAAAAAAATGGTTTCTAAAATAACTTGACTCTTAATATAATACTAATATATTTGGTGTACTTCCAAAATAATAGTATTTTTTTTATTAACCAGCCGATCGTGAATAAAGATAGTCTTTAACACTTTCCTTTACAATCTGCTTCCGTTTTTTGTTTTTATTCCGCAAGTCTTCTTCTAAACCCTTTTTTTCACAACCTTCTTTCGCATTGTTTCGCTTAATGGTTTATGTTTTTTCCACAACTCTAAAACACTTTCTCAACAACAAAGCACATCAAGAATCTTAAGGTGCTGCAATTGTTTTCCACTTCAACATTATCTGTCGTCATCATCGCTTGATATCGGATGTCTCTAACCATGGACGGAAGATATAAAGGGCCAAGGGGGGGCTGTGGCCCCCCCAAAAATTTTGCTTCTAAGTACCAATTTTGTACTATGTAGATATACATTAAAAAAAATTACATTCTGCCCCTTTCGAAACTAACGTCAAATGCAAATTAATTTTCTTTTTTTACATTTTGTTTCTTTACCAAACACGAAACAACTAAAAACCCTCTCTGCAACTCCTCCCAATCTCCCATTCTCCCAATCTTAAACTATTTTGTGAGTTATCGTGTATTTCTTGTTTTTCTTTTTGGTATATATACATAATGATTTTCTTCTCGGCCCCCCTCGTAAAACTGCTCAAGTTCCGTTCCTGTCTCTAACAACAAGTTATTGGTAGCTTTTAATGTTTTAAGTTTTTGTTTTTATCCATTTCGAGCTATCTTTATTTCGGCGCTCGAACTGCGGGTGTGTATTAGATAATATAACAGATTAGTTGGCTCAAGCCGGGTCTGTGAGCTTAAGGTCTTTTAAAGTTATGTTTACCCACAGAGTTTTCAACATTTAACAATAACATGAAGGCCGGAGTTAATAGATGACAATGTAATTGTAGTTCTTGATAGTAATGTTTTAAAAACCGGGTTGAACCGGCCGGTTCAACCGGTTGAACCAGGAACCGGTCGGAGGAACGGTCCGGATGCGAACGGTTTTTTGGCAGTTTCGGAACCGGATTAAACCGGCCGGTTTCTTACGACCCGGGTCAAACCGGTATTAAAAACCCGACCGGGTCAAAAAAAATATACGTTTTTCATCCATTTTATAATTATAATTCCATTTTTTTTCCCAATAACTACTGTCAAAAACCCTTTCATTTCCCCAACCCCCACCCACAACCGTTTCATTTTCCCGGTGAAACCATTCATTAATCCATTTTCTTTCACAATTTAAGGCTTTCATTTCCTCTCACATACAAACTACAATCGTATGAAGTAACTAGTAAGATCATTAATTTTATATATTTTGATTGCAATATTTTTGTTGCATTGATTTTGTTCATTCAATCAATGTTGTTTATATTTTTATGAGTAATTGCTTGTGTGGACTAAATATTATATAAAAACGTAATTTTAAGTTTAATTGCACATTGGGTGATCATAGTTTGATGTTGGTTAAATTTTTGTAGAAAACTAAATGCGTAACTTATATAACAAAAACTGTATGTTATTGCGGTTTATATAGCTTTTTAAAAATTATAATTTGATATTTATTGCATTTTTTTTAATATGTAGGTATGAAAACCTAAAGACAAAGCACCATTACACACTTCTTTTTGTTGGATGAATTGGTACGAGTTTTGATACTGTGATCATGTATGTGAACTAAGATTTTATCCTAACAATTGTAACGAAACATGTTAAAATGAGTTTAGTGTATAAGAATGTTTAATTTTTTATGCCAAGGTTTGAAATGTATTGACGAGTGAAATCGGTCATGTTTAAAGGTGAATTATGGCGTGTAAAGGTTATTTGAGATAGTACGTTACAAGTTTGAAATTTGGTTGTCGCAATAACTATAAACATATTAACCTTTTCTTTGTAGAAACGTTCGATTCGTATATCCGAATGACCCCTTCGAAATCCGATCGATCGAGCACCCGGCGGTTGAACCGGGTGACAGGCATCCAACACGGCGCCCTGTTAACGGTACTCTTTTAGCGAGTCGATTAAAAAAACGGGTTTTAAACATTGCTTAATAGTCATTCTCTTACCGTTAAACATTAATTTTACCACTAAAACGAGCAAATGGAGGATCCCCGTCCAGAGTCCAGACTAACTTCATTCATGTTGCCATTTTCGAACTCTTTTCTGACCCATCTCAACATGTCGGTCTAGCGAGTTTTGAATTTAGGTCTCTGCGAGACTTGGAAACTATCTTACAAGGAAGTCACCTTATATGTTGATTTTAATATTGAATTTGCATTAGCTAGCAAAATAAGAGAAGTTAAAATAAAATCAAACCAATGTTGTATATAAAGAGATAAACTTTTTTCTTAAAACATAAAAACTTAAATATGTGAAGTTCGGTTACTAATATACCATTGATTAAAAACAAGCATTATTACCCGTGCGTTGTTGCGGGCGTTAATATATATATATCTATATATATATAGTATATATTATATATAATATATATATATATATATATATATATATAATATGAATATATATTATATATATATTTTGGTAAAGACGTAAGGCGGTTTAATTTTGAATATTTTTTATAATGCATCTAAGATTATAGAGATGCATCTAATTTAAGTCGGTGCATCTCGGATATGCGGTTATAGTTACTTCTTATCCTTCTTATTTAAAAAAAAACTTCTTATTTGATCCTAACTCTATATATATATATTTGGTAAGCGTAAGGCGGTTTATTTTGAATATTTTCAAAATCATTAATTTGACGTGTGTTTTAAGTCGGTTTATTTGGGTCTTTGGTTGTATTTGGGCCGGCCCAAACTGGGAGCCCAAAAAAAGGCCACTGTAGCATGCTAGTCAAAGCGACGTCGTTTTATTCCGTCTTGAGTATATATATATATGATCAAATAAGAAGAAAACTTAAAATGAGAATAATAAGAAGAAACCACAACCACACATTTTAGATGCACCTACAAAAATGGATGCATCTCCCCTTAAAATTCTCTCTCCTATTTAAAA
>BQNB010141235.1:0-17298 GCA_026074375.1 Tanacetum coccineum
GTATTGCAGAAAGCAATATGTTAAGAGCTTTCTCATTGTTTCTTCTTGCGTTAGCAGCAAGCGAAGTTTTTGGTGCAGACACTGGACCTGTCGAGGATCCAGGATCAGTTGTGGCTTGGTCTCCATTGGTGATTATATCCTATAGTATATGATCAGTGATGGCAATATACTGTCGCATCTTCATGGACCATAGGTCATATTCACCCTTCTTGATCATTGGGATTCTTAGTGCAGTGACTGATGAGGTGGGAGGGATAGGTTCAGTTTCAGACATCTTTTAGAGTTTGGAAAGATTTCGAATGATTAAAGTTCTTCTAGATCAGAGTCTCTACACAGGCTCTGATACCACTTGTAGGATCGATATACCTTAGTATAATAAGCCTTTAGCCTGTAAAGGATGTTACTTCCTTGAATAAATCCAAGTCAGTAACAATGAAACACTGATGTAATACTATCAACTATGCGGAAACTAGTTAACAGTATCAAGAAGAACACACAATGATTTAACAAACGATTTGTATTATCACACCTTGAATCTGCCTAAGTTTGCAGATCCCTAATACAATACTTATCTCTAATACTTCTAACTAATGCTTTTTCTTGTTGTTGTTGTTGTTTCTAATGCCTTCCTAGAGATCCTTTTATAAACGTAAGGATAACTCTAGTAGGTGTACAGTTCTTGTATGACACAAATACTAATTAATACTAATCACTAATGTAACTGTTACATGATAATTACTAATGTAACCATTTAACTAATAATCCTTTAAAGTTCCTTTATTAAAGGCAGTACTTTGACTTTTATAAACGTAAGCAGGTAGTACTTTGACCTTCAACTTAGCAGTACTTTGACCTTCTGACTTGTATTTCCCAACAGGAACTATCTTAGACTTTATCTCCTTAGGAGTTCTTGTTGTATTTCTCTTAAATTTCCGTTGTATTGTGCGAATGATTTCATATTATCTATCAAATCAATGTGTTGTGAAAATTTTGTCAACTTTACTTTAACCTTCTATTTTGCAAGTCAAATTATAACACTATTTTGACGAAAATGAGTAATGCATCGTTAGTCCTCAATTATACATGTCCTGATCAACTATGTATAATTCAGGAAGGACCATGCCATGCTAAAAGTAGTCACCTTAAAACTTCTTGCCAAGAAACAATTCTCTATTTATATCAAGTTTTGTGTGCGTATTCACAAAGTGTATTTATCACAAGGAACCAAACTAATAATCATAATAACTAGGTAAATTTTTACCCCTCTAAAAAAATGTTATAATTGACGCGTTAAGCCGAAGGGAACAAATAAAGCCCACTAGAAGCCGAGTCTTGGTCGCGACAATAAATGTTAAACCAACATCACTAATCTTGAACACTCAAGTTGAAGCAATTTAGAAGGGAAATGCAAACGAGTTACCAAGCGTGGTAACGAAATTATCGAAAGACATAAATAAAAATAACGACTAGATTTATTACCACAACACGCGTTTATTATCTTAGAAATAAGATTACATAAGGACATAAAGGAAATACAAGTTTTATTACAACCCTCCCCTAACAATAATATCTATTCCTTCCAAAAGAGATCCATGCCGATAGCAAGAACGATGAGGGGCACAAGAATCACTAGAATAAAGGCCAGATACTGAAATTCTTCTTCTTATGGGACGTAGGCAAGATAAATGTCAAGTGATACCGCACTCGCCATCGCCAAGAGCGTGATGATGTGCAACATTTTTGAGGATTGGATAAGAGAAAATGTAAGTGAAAGATTAAGTGTTGTGTGGAGAAATGGATGATAAAAATTTTGTATTTAAAGGGAGGAAGTAGCCGTAGGGGCTACTGTTCATAGCCGTTGGAGTTACTGTTCATATATATAAAATAATAATAAAAAAATTAATACCCACACCTCCTCATAAAGACCACATCGTCGTCAAGTGTCGCGTCTTAAGCCTTGAGGATACGGCTCGTTTAACGGGGGGAGACTATAACACCCCGTGTTTTAGGGTCATTTACGTCGTCAATAAATTCACTAATTATTTTTAGTATTATACGCGTTTGCTTTTAAACCGTAAATGTTAAGTTAAATCGCGTAAGCTAAAAATTATCGTTCAATGTAAACGGGCATCAAACGATTAAACGTTTACATCAAGCAAGTATTAAATAATTATTTTAAGAATAATTATGGTCTTTGTTTATTTTATTTTTATTGGTTGCGTAAAGTGTTTACGTTTCGCGATAAATTATGTTTAGGCATTCCCAGAACCACTAAAACTTTTCTACGCTTCAACAAATACTCACTTTTATACCTAATACTCAAAAATCACAAAAATGTATCATATATACCTCTATATGGCTGGATATGGAGCTAAGTATACAAAGATATTAACTTTAAAAACACATCTCTATGTTTTCATAGGATGTTCTCAACTATTAGGAAACATCTACCATTTTCTTAATACTTTGACCAAAGACCAAGACCAAAGACTCCTTAAGACCCTCCTTGTGTTCCTTGGACTAGTCAAGAGTGTATAAGATGCAAGTAACTACTAAGATAACACACACACACACATACTCTTTTTTATCCCAAAACCATAAAATCGCCCTTATCAGATCCGTCTTGATAACATCCCACATTTTCCTAATGAACTTGAAATTAAAACCATCAAGACCAGGGGATTTCTCTCCACCACACCCACAGATTGCCTCCCACACTTATTTTTCGTCAAACACCTTCTGTTGGAACCCTATTAACACTTTCACTTCATACTTAACCACGAATTTACTTAGAAAATAGAAAGGAGATGATGATCTTTTAGAGAGAGAAACTAGAGAGAGTTTAGAGATAATGGTTTTAATAAGAAAAGAAAATTGAAATATTACAAATGAACCATCCTTCCTTTTCCAAAGTAGAAAAGGAGTATATATATACCCCGACACAGTAAATGAGTCGTGCGGGATATTTGACTCGAACCGGGCTCAGGATTTGCTTGGGATTAAACCCGCAACATATACAATATTAGATTTACTATCGAGCCCGATTCCTGATACTAACCTATTACAACATTACAATATTGACTGACCGAGACCAATACACGTAATGGACAAACTTCATGTTTGACTCAATATTTTGAGGCTAACAATCTCCCCCGAAGTGAGTTCATTGTGACACTCCTTCATGAGTTCAGTGAGATTGACTTTGTCGTTAAGTTCACGTGGTTTTGATCTTTCTTTTTGTCTTCGTTGTAGGCTTGTTCCTTCATGCTTTGCGATCTTTGATCTTGAGCCTTTGTCATTGTCTTTTGACTTTGTCCTTAGTTTCGAGATCTTTAAATCTTTCTCCTTAGTTGTCTTTAACGTCTTTTCCATCTTGCGATCTTGTGTCTTGAACAACATGCTCATACTTTGCATCATCTTAACAGCTTGTTAACAATCTCCCTTGACAATCTTTGTCTTGATAATCTTAAGGAAGATCAATAATTTTAGAGTTTGCGGAAGTCTTTGTCTTTATATCTTGAGCTTTCTTGATTCTTAAATCTTGATGCTTATTGTATATCTTTGTTGTTTGAGCATGAACATGTGGTAGTGAATACAACTCAGCTAGAATGAGGTATCTCCATCTCCATCTTTATATGTATCCTGAGATAAAACAGTCAGCAATAAAGCTTGTGGATGAATATGGCGTTGTCATTCGCCCGGAGTTGGTTGGATTAACCTCTGGTTCCGTGAGGACCAACCTATGATCAGGTAGATTCAATTTAGAAGAATCTCTTTGACAGGATTTCTAGCTTTAAGCGTAAGACCCTCTAACACAGATGTATTAGATTCACCATGCTAGCTTGTTCTCAGTATCAGAACGTCTCAAAACAGACAACACAATATGAGTGATTCGGTTAGTTACTATCTTACCGATTAAGTCGTCAATTCATTTACTGGACCATTATCGATATCTAGTAATCACAAATTTGATTCATAAAGAATCTCGTAAGTCACCTACCAAGAGCTTGTTTAATGTTGACTCAAGCATGATTTCCATCTTCACTGTGAATACTGAAAGTATCACTCGGATGTTCTGGCATAATCACAAGGATAATGCGTAGGAATCTTGTTAACTGCTTGTGAACTTGATGATGTTCAACAAGTGTTTGTAGTGGAATGTGTCCTAATGAGATTTATAGATTGATCTCTTGGCTCTAGACTCGATTAATGCTTTTTGGTTTTAGTACTCGAAGGTTGGTGTAGACTGCCACCTATTCAATATCAACTAACTCGGAGTGAGAAAGTCAATAGTAGTCGTGTGTATCTCCATGACAAATGAGACAAGTTTCTTTTAAGAGAAACTCAAATGGCTGGGAAGGGTTGTGTATTGCATCACTGGGTCCATGATGTCGTCTTCGATGTCAGCAATCAACATTGTGATTCTAACAGCATATGTATTGACCCAATTTCTGCCTAAAGTGTGTGGAGGGCTTCTTTCTTTTCACCCTTTATCCATACATTTCTTTTTCATTCTTCAACCCCTTCAATGCTTACCAAGACGTCATTACTAACACCTTGTTGTGATTGTTCCAGTGTTAACTCAGTCTTAGTCGGCATTATTTCCTTATACTCATTCATCTCTAATCATACCCAAGGACTGCTATTTCTAACTATGAAGTGTCCTTGGGTAGATCCATCCGGTTCTGGTTGGATCATAGGACTAATGCCTAACCTAACCACCTTATGACTTCCGAATCGTCGTGAAATTAAGATGTTGTTGGGTATAAGATCGTAACCATAAAACCTTTTTCAGGAGCACTTTGAGTCTTTTAGATTACTTATTATTTTCAAGATCACATTTTAATTATATTTCTCCCCTTATTTTAAATACTAATACACTTAGTTTTTGAAATACCATGTGATTAAAATTTGTCATGAAAATCCCATGGGGAGAAAACTGTTTTTGCATGAATTATATGAAACATTAACTTGCTCCCCCTCAATTTTACATATGTTTGACACCAAAAAATAATACCAAGTTGTAAAATAGATATAAAATTGAGGTTGAGCTAGTGTCGAGCACACAATTTTGAAAGATTATGAATTGTCATTGAATAATTCTTGAAAAAATTGTGCTCAGACACTTGATCATCTTATAACAAACATTCTATTTAATTGTCATTATTATTACGGAGTTGTTATTAAGACTTTTATAATGTGTTGAATACATAAGAATTGTCATGTTTTGATGTATCCAAAAATATTAAAACATTGTTTTTCGAAAAACTCCCCCTCAAAAAATAGGACCAATTGAAAAATCGTTATCTTTTGAAAACATTTACCAAATGTAGTTAAATTTCTTGAAAAAATTATGTTCAACCTTTTGAAAAACCAAATGTTAGAAGACTTCTCTTCTAACGCCAAGGATAAGCGCACTGAAGCGTACACTTTCCTTTTCTTGAGCTCAAAACTTTAAATGTCTTGTAAAACCAGCTCAAGACCGAGAAAAGTTGATTTTCTCGTTGCTAGGATAAGTTATCTTTGAAGAAAAACTTTCCTTTATTTGAAGTCCGGGTTACGTACTGATATTCATACATAAGCCATCTAGAAAATTAGAAATGACATGTTTTGAAAGCATTTGAAACTCTCGCTCGAACTTCATTTACACACATGTGTCAATGTTAATCGACATTTCTAGGTACGTAAATGTTATCGATTCCAAGAGACATGTCGAGAAGAATCTTTTTAGAAATTTTCTTATTTATTTTTTTTGTATTTTCTTTTTGAAGTTTTATATTTTTGTATTTTCTTTTTGAAGTTTTATATTTTTGTATTTTACTTTTCTCAAAAATATTTACAAGGCGATGTTTGATGATGATATCAAGCAGTCTCATTTGCCAGAACCTCCAGTTCTGCTGGAGTCAAACATCTCATACCAATTCGATGAACAAGATACTTAAACATTTCTTTAGGAAGGGCTTTCGTAAACATATCAGCCAATTGGTATTCAATTCTGACAAAATATAATTCAATTAAACCATTTTCAACCTGTTCCTTTATGAAGTGATACCGAGTATGGATGTGCTTTGTACGAGAGTGCTGTACAGGGTTGCATGAAATTGCTATGGCTGACTGTGAATCACAGTACAATGGTATTTTGTTGTAGTTGAAGCCATAATATTTTAGTTGTGTCCTCATCTACATTACTTGAGCACAACTTAGTGATAACGCCACGTACTCTGCCTCTGCTGAAGACATTGCAGTGCGGTTTTGTTTCTTTGACATCCAGCTTACTAGCTTATCACCAAGGAACTGTATCCCTCTAGAAGTGCTTTTGCGAGTATCAATGCATCTTGCATGATCAGCGTCTAAAAATATTGTTAGTTCAAAGCCAGAATCCTTTGGATACTAAAGTTCCATGTTAATAGTACCTTTTAGGTATTTAAAGATTCTTTTAACCTCCTTGAGGTGCTTTTGTATTGGTCATGCTTGATAAACAATAGCATACTGCTTGCACTAAGTCTAGTCTACTAGATGTCAAGTACATGAGTGACCCGATTTTACTATGGTAATTAGTTTGGTCAACGGGTTCTCTACTCAAGTCTGCATCTAGTTTGGGTTTTGTAGCTAATGGTGTACCAATGGTGTGACAATTGTCCATTCTATGCTTTTTCAGAATTTCTAGAGCGTACTTGGCTTGATTGATAAAGATACCTTTTGGGGACTGGTGGATCTGAATTCCTAAAAAGAATTTCATTTCCCCCATTAAGGACATCTCAAATCTACTGTGCATTAACTTTTCAAACTTTTTAGAATATTTAGGGTTTGTAGACCCAAAAATTATGTCATCTACGTAAATTTGCACAAGAGAATACCCCCCGTAACTTAACGAGAAAAGAGTAGGGTCATTGTACCTTTAGTAAAGCCTTTGGACATCAAGAAATTAGATAATTCATCATACCAGGCTTTTGGAGCTTGCTTTAATCCATACAAAGCTTTCCTTAGAAGGTAGACTTTTTCTGGATGATCAGGATCAATGAACCCTTCTGGCTAAGCAACATAAACCTCCTCCTTCAGTGGACCATTAAGAAATGTCGTTTTCACGTCCATCTGGTAGATTGGAAAAGACTTGTGTGCTGCGTGGGCAACAAAAATCTAAACTGCCTCCAAGCGAGCAATTGGAGCAAATGATTCTTCGAAATTAATACCCTCTTCCTGAGCATAACCTTTAGCAACAAGTCTTGCTTTATTGTGAATAATAGTCTGATCTTCATTCTTTTTGTTCTTCCATAACCACTTTATCTTTATAGTCATTTTGCCAAATGGTTTGTCTACGAGTTCCCAGACATGTAGTCTGTCGAACTGATGAAGTTCATCCTGCATTGCTTTGATCCATGCAGAATCAGCCATTGCCTCTTTAATGTTCTTTGGTTTGACTGTACTAACTATGAGCGCGAACATACACATTTCTAGATCTGTGGCAAGCTGTCGTCTTGTTTGCGCTGGATTTGTAGGATTTCCAAGAACTTGTTCTATTGGGTGGTTTTTGGTCCATCGATAATCATGACTTTCTGGTTGAAATGAATGCATATTTGTATTATCAAAGTTGCGTGAGGAAGACTCAGCAATGTTTTGTATCGGCGTACAAAAAGGATTGATAAATTCATCTTCGTGAAGTGATGCATTCGCTGCTTGATCACTGTTGTTTTTCTCAGCATGAACATGTGTTGGAGTGTAGTATCCTTCAAACAATGGATTGAAGAGAAATTCTAACTCTTGTTGTGACGAATTTGTCTTGTCTGCTGGAGGAACAACATTTTATCTTGGGGGTACGGGGCCAGAGTTGTCATAATCTGACGCCTTTTATCCTTGTAAAACGAGGTATGAGGAATCATTATCAACAGACATCTCTTGTCGTTGGGGAGCGAGGTCTGAACTGTTGTGGTCAGACGTCATTTCTTTGATTTCATCAAACTTAATATGAATGGACTCAACTATTAAGCGCGTTCTCTTGTTGTAAACACGATATCCCTTCGACTGAGTAGAATAACCCACCATGACACATGGATCCCCTTTTTCTTTTATCTTATCCAGAATTTCCCCATCTCTAGTTATGTAACAAATGCAACCAAAGATGTGAAGATGTTTTATAGAAGGTTTCCTGTCATTAATGATGTGATATGCCGTCTTTCCATGAGTCGATATGATGATGGATCTATTCTGAGTATAGCATGCGGTTGCAATTGCTTCAGCCCAAAATGATAATGGAAGCTTAGAAGTTAAAAGCATCGTTCAAGCAGCCTCAACAAGAGTATGTTTCCGTCTTTTGACAACGCCGTTCTGTTTAGATGTTCGTGGAGTGGAAGTTTGATGTTCAATGCCTTCTTCTTTGAAATAAGCATGGAGTGTCTTGTTTAAGAACTCTGTGCCTCTGTCAGTACGGACAGTAATTACTTGAGCTTGAAGATTGCGTTGAATCATCGTGAGAAAGTCTTTGAGAACTTCTGGTGTTTCATCCTTGGATCTTAGAAAGAGGGTCCAAGTGTATCTTGAATAGTCATCTACTATTACCAGAATGTATTTCTTCCCATTTATGCTTGCAATCCGCATTGGACCACATAAGTCCATATGAAGCAAATTTAGCCTTCCTTTGGAACTTGGAACAGCCTTTGACTTGAATGAACTTCTTTTTGCTTTACTCATTTCACAAGACGCACATAGTTGATCCTTGACATATTTCAGCTTAGGTAAGCCATTCACGACATCTTTCTTTGAAAGTAAGTTCATGTAATCGAAGTTCAGATGAGACAGTCTTCGATGCCATAACCATGCTTGAGTTGGTGAGGCTTTAGCCATGAAGCAGATTGGAGATAATGAGCTTGTTTCTTGCAGAGAAATTGTGTAGAGATTAGATCCATGATTACCAGAGAGTAAATCATTTCCCTAAATATCTCTGACATAACAAGTAGATTTCCTAAAAGCAACCTCCAAATCCGCATCACAAAATTAACCAACCGAGAAAAGATTATGATTGAGGCCTTCGACATAATAAACCCGTTTGATCATGACATTTCCTTGAATCAAATCTCCATAACCGAGAATAGGATCAAATTGATCATTGCCAAAATGAACAGTACCCAGAAATCTCTCAACAAAATTGCATAACAACTTGAGATTGCCTGTCATGTGCTTTGTGCATCCAGAGTCAACTATGAATAGGATGAGTTGAACAATCTGCAAGAGAATTAGAGGACTATGGAACATTGGACAAATTGGATCCTAAGGAATTTGATATCTTCAAGACATTAGTTATCCTAGAGACAATGTTTATAGTGGGACTAATACTTGTTGATACATCATTTTTCCTGATGGACATTTCTTTACTATCCACCATTTCCATGTTTGATTTGTATTCTCATACAACTCCTTATAGTAACTCTTGGATTTCTGAATAGTGGTATTTGATGCAACTGTTTTCTTATGGGGTGTTGCAACAGATTTATTCGCTTTTCTCTTGGGTTTACTAGCACTAATAGGCACTACATTAGGCTTCTTAGTTCTAGCATTCACTTCATTCAAATGTTTAGAAACACAAGCATCATGATTTGAATTAAACACACATTGTCCACAATCAGCACAAACATCATAAGCATTCAAAGATCTGGAATTTAAACTATCATTACACGCAGTTACAGACTTTGTTTTCTTAGAAATACTTGAAATCCTATGGTGGTCTTCTACTTCACTCCCCTTAAACTTCACTTGACTATTGTTTGGCATGACCTTGTCTTTAACTTGATAACTATTAAGCTGTGGTCTGCTAACACTAGTAGAGTGATTTACTCCTATAGATGTAGACACGTGAGGATTAATATTCCTAAAAGTCTAAGGCAACTGTGGTGCTCTAGTTTGTGTTGTGCTAGTGGCAATTCTATACATTCCTGGTTTAATCACATTCATGTTTATTTCTGCTTATTTTCTATTCAGAGGCAAAATCTGTTGAGTGACTTGTTTAAATAAACCATCCGACACATTAGTTTTATTAACTGACTGTTTCGTTTGAAAACTTCTCATTTTAGGAGAATTTGAAAAAGGAGTCGGTTTTCCTAAAACTGATGGTTTTGGAATCCGTTGAGCATTTGGTTGTCTAACAACAGATGGTTTATTAAACTGAGTATCCACAGAATTTCCTTGGAATTTCTCAATGAGTTTCTTTAACTCACTTATGGCTATGTTCTTGTCTTGCATTTGAGCTTTCAAATCTTGTATTTCATGATATTGTTCACGTTCCTTTTGAAATACATTTGATGCGTTTTCTTTGCAAACTGTGTCATTTTTCATTTGTTCTTGACAATGTTGTAAAGCAAGTTCAAGAGAAAGCGAGTGTTGTTCAAGTTTAGAAAAACTTCTTAACAACTTATTATGAACTTCTTTGTTAACAGTTTCAGTTTGTATCGAAAGCTTTATTGCAAGACATTCACATTCTTTGACTTTATGAAGATACAAGCATTGCAATTCATTAAGAGCATCTAATTCATACAGAGAATGCAAATAAGAACACATAACATCATTAGACACAAACTCTTGGAGAAGTAGATCATAAATGTTTGAAAAATCAGCCTTTTCAGATTCAAGTTCGTCTATCTCTTTTTCAAGGGATTCAACGTACTTAAAATCTTTATGCATTTCATGTTTAAGTTCATGAACAAAACAAAAATTGTCATTTTGAGTTTTGATCAAAAGAGGCATTAATTATGATTTTATCAAAACTTCCATATCTAGAGCGGTTGGGTCACGAAAGCTATCACTAGTATGTTTAAACCAAGCTAGATCAACAATTGTTCTAAAATGATTGATGTTATTTGTCATGTCGTTATAAGCTTGTCTACTTTTACTAATGGATTTTGACACAGGAAGAAAAGCAATGTTTTTAGAAATGTCTGGTTTTGTTCTAACAAATGTTTTTCTCCACATTGTTTTCCTAACTGCTTTTGCGCGATCCAACTGACAAAGATATTCTTGAGAGGGTGGTTTGAAAATTTCATAAAGACTATTCTGATTTGTGTAATTATATGGTTTCACTTTGACTTTATTCAATTTTGATCTACTCTCATTTGCAAGAGTCACTGTCTCTTCCCTATCAGAGGCAAATCTGTTTGTAGGATCAGAAGTATCATATGGGATCTCATATAAACATGGATTTTCAGATTGAGCTTTCTTGAGGTACTTTAGATTAGCAAAGGTTGATCTACCATTATATGTTGCGCATTTTTGGTGAATATCATATGAATGGTCTAAATTGAGATTGATTGCGTTTATAAAAGAATTTCTATCCAAAAACTTTATTTGTTTGTCCATTTCAATCATCTTGTCAATATCTTTTCCTTCCTTAACCTTTAAATCTGAAATGACCTTACTTTTCTCTTTTAGAAGACCTTCGAATTGTGACTTTGTTAAAAGACTCTTTTTGACTAACTCATCGTATTTTAGATTGACAACTGAAATTTCATAGGCTTTAGTTATTAAACCTTCTTTTATGTCAATGTCTTTTCGAGCTAATAGTCTTAGAGTTTCATTTAACTTTGTTTAAAGTTTGTCATATTTAACTGTTCCGTCATTAATGGCTTTGTACTTCTCAAGCTCAGTCTGTTTGTTCTGAAGTGCAATAAGACAATTATCCTGAGTACTAGTAGACTCTCCCAGAGCTCTATTAGACTCCTCAAGTTTAGAATTGCACTCCTTTAGTTCTTGAGTCAATGATGCGTTCGCTTTCTTTAATTGTTTTAAAATATTTTTGTTTTCCTCAGTATCAAGAGTTAAATTTGCAATTAAATTAGCAAGCACAGCACGCTCATCAGCACATTCTGTAGCATTTTGGTCAACCTGATTATCATTTTTACACATATTTGATAAATCAGGAGTGACATCGCTATCATCATTTTCCAAAACATGTGTGTCATTAATGCATTCAGGTTGCTCAGAATGTTGTCTCTCATTGGTAAACACATTATATTCATCATCATTTTATAACTGTTCCAATGGCGTATCAGTAGAACTAGAGTCATCAAGTAAGACTTCCTTAATGTTTGCCATGAAACTGTAATGTGCTTCCAATTCTTGTTCATTAATCTCTTCATCCGTGTCCTTTAGCCAATCAGCTTGTTCTACTTGTAGAGGAACACCTGTCTCAGCTTGTTTGCACAGCAGCATCTTTTCTTTGTGATACGTGAAGTCTTTAACTCGTTTTGGCTTCTTGCATTCCTTAGCAAAGTGCCCATATTCCTTGCAGTTAAAGCATTGTATCCCATTCTTCTGCACAACCTGACTGCCTATAGTTTCCCTAGCCCCAGCAACTGTCATTGTCCTTTGATTCCTAAACTGCCCAGATTGGTTGTCATTTTTGTACCTTAGAGGGTTGTCTTCAGTCTTGTTCTTGGAGTTTGAAGAAGTTCTAAGGTTGTTCTTGGTAGGTTTGTAGGGCTTCTTGAAATACTTTGCAATGAGAGTCAGATTCTTTTGCATTTCCTTGTCCTTCTGAGCTTGTTCAGGATCACTGTCTTCATCAGAAACTGACTCAGATAAAGGTGTAACTAATTTGGCTATCTCTTTGCCTCTATGTCTGGTAGATGTACTTGAACTTATGGAGAAAGATTGCTTTGGTGCTGGTGCATATGATCGTTAAGGTTTTGGTGCTTGATGGTAATTTTCTAGATATGGTTGAGCAGCCTCAACAAGTGCTAATGGGTTTGCACTTTTGGCTATTCTCTCAGCACGGATTTCATTAACTTCCTTTTGATACCGCTTTAGAATGTCAAATAGTTTGTGATATGAGACAGTGTCTATATATTCTGATTGCTTAACAATCGTCACAAATCTTGACCATTCTGGTTGAAGTTGTTGAAGAAATTGAACATTTACTTGTATTGTAGTAACTTGCAAGTTGTTCCTGGTCAACTCATTCATCATCCTATAGAACCGGTAGTAATAAGACTCCATTGACTCTCTGTCTTGAGATGTAAACTTCCTAAATTCCCAGAACAGGTTGGTCTTTACATCTTGTATGTTCAATGATTCACCCTATTGTAGCCTTTCAATAGCTATCCACATTTCACTAGCTGTCTTGCATGCATCAATAGTTGAGTAGATTTCATTTCCAATACCAGTTAAAATTAAGAAAATTGCTTCCTTTTCAGCCTGAAAATAAGGTTTGTTCTCTGCAGACGTGTTGTGTACTATCTCAACTTCTTCATGTTGTGGTACTGCTAGAGAATTTTCCGTTGCTTCAACAGCTTCAATTACTACTCTAGTTGCCTTGTAAGGACCTTCAAGAATGCATTTCCTTAGAAATTCTCCATTTGCTTTCTTGTCAATGTAACATAGAAAATGTGATCACCACTGAGCATATCTTCCTGGTCCAAGCATTGGTGGTCGATCTTTCGACCTAGCTGCCATGATGTTGTTATGCATTTGACAATCTGTTGAGGATGTAGTTATTGGAGTAGTCATGATGAATGATTGGTTATGAATTATGAAGTGTGAAAGATTTGTTGGATCTTAAGTAGATGTGTTGTGATTGAAGTTGTGGTTTTGAATTCAATTAACGTTCACGAGATTTTACAAGTCTATGATTTAAACCGATAAACATATTTAACGGGATTTTACAAAATCAATAGAAAACTATGAATGTATAATTGTTTGTTAAACTTGAGGTTTGTTTGTTGTTTGATTAGTCTTTTAAGTCCTTGTTTTTGGTTTATGATGATGTTTGTAGTGTTTGATTAAGTGACGTTTAAAGTCCAAAGTCCGAAGATGACCAATATGAATTTTACTTAAAATAATAAGTAAACCGCCACCAAGAATTTACCAAACCGCCACTTAATATTAAGCCAAACCGCCACCAAAAAATGGCCAAACCGCCGCCTGTTTTATCTCAAACCGCTACCTATTTTTTATCAAACTGCCACCATGTATTTTAACAAACCGCCGCCGTTTCTATTGACCAAACCCCTGCCAATAATTGACCAAACCGCCATCTTGAAAACTTATCAAACCGCCGCCTATAATCTTTGTCAAATCGCCGTGGATTTTGAATTTTGGGCAAAGTAACGTCTGTTTTTGCACATAAAATAATCAAACCGCCACACCTGTGATCAAGCCGCCGTCTAATTTGGCAAACCGCCACCTATATTTAAATAAGCAAACCGCCGGCTAAACTTTTGCCAAACCTCCGTGTACCCATTTCTTTCCCAAACCGCCATTGACTTTTGGTCAACCCGCCACTTAACCTTTCCTTAAATTACGGATCTTGTCCCCTTTTATGTCAAACCGCCACCAAGAAATTGATATTTTAATCAAACCTCCATGAAGAACACTAGGAAGAAATAAGCATAATCAAGCCAAATAAGCTATTTAACTTCTCAAATAAGCTATAGGTGCTTAATACTAAGTGACTTGAAGAGTATAAAACACAAAATAACAAGCTTTTCTTCATGAATCTCCAAGAATAATCCAAACCGCCACTTAGAACATGAAAATAAGCCAAACCTTTTAAGCTTTAAAATCGATCTAGTAGCTTATGCAACTCATGGAATGGTAACAATATCACCTATTTAACATGTAGAACAAGGGAAGAACAAGATTAACCAACCAATAAGCCCAAAAAGATTTTGAGTCGTGGGCTTTTTTATACCAAAATAAGCCACAAATTTAAGCTTATTGAACCATACGAATCAAACAAGAATCCACTATAGGCTTTGATGCCAATTGTTGGAACCCAATTAACACTTCCACTTCATAATCAAACACATGAATTTACTAAGAAAATAGGAAGATGATGAATTTCCAGAGAGAGAAACTAGTGAGAGAATTAAGAGAGAATAGTTGATTAGAAAATGAAAAAGAAATTACAAACGAACCGACTTTTTCCAAAGTGAAAACTAGTATATATACCCCGACACAGTAAATGAGTCATACAGGATATTTGACTCAAACCGGGCTCGGGATTTGCTTGGGATTAAACCTGCAACATATACAATATTAGATTTACTATCGAGCCTGATTCCTGATACTAACCTATTACAATGTTACAATATTGACTGACCGAGACCAATACACGTAATGGACAAACTTCATGTTTGACTTAATATTTAAAGGCTAAGAGTAGTAAAGTCAGTCACTAAGATGTGCGGGTTTTGGTACTAGGAATGCATGGGGATGAGATGCAGTTATAAATATGGTGGCCAACGTAATTATAAATGTATCATGACTCACGTATACTTACGTCATCCTGCTCGCTCAAATTAGTGTTGACACCATGGGATCATATATGGGTATTGTTATGGTATGTACCTAGTGTCGTTTGTGTTTTAGTTAGTTTGGTGAAAATTCCCAAGTATCGGGTAATTACAAGCCGGGTTTAAGATTTTTTCCTTTGGTTTCGCTCCAAGAGCATGATCATTTGATTTTCGTGTTTTATTGCCTTTATATATGTTAGCCAACCCTCGTACCCAACGTTTCCCATGTTCTCCCTCGTATAAATAATGCCGCCAAAGTGTTGGTCGGCTTACTGCCGCATCGCAAAGAGGGGAATGGGTGGACGAGTTGGTAGATGAGGTAGAGGAACTGTTGATCAAGTCGATATTTTTGTATTAACTATTCAAAAGGAGATTATGGTACCTGTAGAGGACTCATATGTCTATTACCTTCAATTGGGATCACATAGATGATATCTATAGGTTTCAGATTTCGATCGCCTCCGTAAGCTATAAAAATTTATCGCAATTTCTTAGAGACTACTTTTGATTAGCAGCTTGTTGGGAGTGTTTTAAAATATTTTTGGTATATAAAGACATGGGAACACTGTACTAGAAGGTAGAGAGACATCCTTGGTACATGTAGGAATTCGGATGGAGTTGCATTGACACTCGACAAATGAGTTATCGCCGAAATGGCAAAACGAGTCGAAAAATATAGACAAGAATTTGAATGAGTAATAAGTCCAAAAATTTATATGGCAACCCCTGGATGTGTAAAACCGGAAGTTCTAAGTATTTAACAAACTTAGATTTGAATGATTGTTTCGACCTTTGTGGACTCACGGTTTATGAGATACGTTGAAAATGATGAAGAAGTAGAATCCAGAAAATCACTAAGAAGCTAAAGGTTTATTGGTTTGAGGTCATTGTTACCTCAAATTTTTTATCTTATCACCAGTGTTGTGATTGTGCATTCTTTAGTCATGGTTTTGATTTAGAACTCCATGAGGGCTACGTATGTGATGTTCGAGTAACATGGGTGGTTTAGGCTAGGTTGCCATGGCTACCTTAGATTTCATCCAGTTTCGATAGGATCCGGATTTTTAGGAAAGAGTAGCGGTTCCTACTAGCACTCTTTTGCGCATATATCTTCTTCGTTTACCCTTATCCTTGTTTGGGTATTCCGTATACTTACTATGATCCTTAACTTTAAATCAATATGATGACATTTTACAAATCAATGATTTTGACCCATGAATCATTTTATATATATATATATATGTATATATATATATATATGTATATATATATATATATGTATATATGTATCGAATGCCATTCTACAAAGCATGCCGATTTTGAACCATCTGAAAAATTTTATGCAACTCTGACAAAAATGATATTTTTATAAATGATGGAAATTTTCAAATTGTGTAGTGACATAGAAGGTCACTTGGACCTGACATTGTGGAAGTGATTTTGATTGAACTAGTCATTGTAAGTAAGCTTAGGAGGGACTATGGAGTTAGGTCACCTAAGAAGTGGACCGGTTGCTTGTTATAGCGAGACCTAGTATGAAGTCGGATTGAATATTCGCATGTCGTGTAATGTCAAATTTTCGAGAACTAGTATTGGCATAGAATGTCACTGCGAATGGATATACATATACATATACCCGGTAGTTTATGTGACAAATTAATGAAATTGGTTAGATGGTGGGATACCAATAAACCTGATACCGACAATGAGAAAAGGTCTTCTTGGGGTTGTAAGACTGCCAAAGTGGATAAACGTAGAGTTATGATAACTCCGATATTGGATGTGTGAAATGGAGAAGACTTATCCTACATCAAATGTATGTGTTGCCTTGGTTATAGCAACCGATGGCCGTGAAGAATACTTCTTTCCCTGAAATGGAAAGTAGTGGTAATGTTGTTTAATGAGTGTATCTTGATCGCCGAGGACAAGTATAGAGAGCCACAGGACGCCTGACTCAAAGTTGGGTGTAGCATCTCTTACTCCATGACGAAGAGACTCGAAATGCGTGTAGAGGAGCGAATGA
>BQNB010141236.1:1593-17298 GCA_026074375.1 Tanacetum coccineum
TATCTTGTGCTGTTGATCTTGAAGTAACACGCCCCGGATCCTTATTCCGCTGCGACCCATTTTGGGGGTGTTACACTAATAACCACTATACCATGTACGTTATCTATTTAATGTAGTTTTCATAACATTATTACTAAATGAACATTATCCGTTAATGTTTATTCCAAACAAGTATACAAGTGTTCAAGGCTTATGTACAAGTATACTAGCACAACTTTTGAATATATTTTCCGTCTTAAAACCTAGTACAACCTTCTAGAACACAATATACAATCCAATTAAGCATGAAATTCAAATAAGTTCGTTTTCCCTCCATTTTCTTAAGTAATTCAGACCATCTTTTTAGCAATATGTACAAGCCTTTCAAGTACATTATCCATTTAACATACCATTTACAACGTTATATCAAAATAGACTTTATCCGTTAACGTTTATATCAAAACCCTAATTATATGTAATGTATACATATAAAATGAATGTGCAAGCCTTCAAACATGTGTACAAGTGTACAATGCACAACATTTGAAATATAATTTCCCTCCAAGTCAATGTACAACTCATTTAAGCTCAATGTACAAATCCATGAAGCACGAATTCAAACTAACTCATTTTCCCTCCAAATTCATTCTAATTTCTTACCACCACTTTAGCACAAGGTACAATACTCAATGCACAACTTCTAAACCCTAAACCTAAACCCTAAATCATCTTAAAACCCTAATCTAAAACCCTAAACCCTAATCTAAAACCCTAAAACCCTAATTTCATTTTAAACCTAAACCTTGATCCTAAACCTTAATCCTAACATTAAACCTTAATCCTAAACCCTAATCCTAACATTAAACCTTAATCCTAAACCCTAATCTATCCTAAACCTTAACCCTAACTCGAATTTAAAACCAAAAACCCTAAACCGAAACAAAAACCAACCCGACACACCCTTAATTCATTTTTAACCCATTTTAATCAATCAAGCACCTCAAGCTAGCATCCTAGCACCACCATGACCTCACCACCACATCACCAAGCAACCTCCCAAGCACCTCCATCACCACACTTGCTCACCAAGTAAACAAACACCTCCTTGTCACCCCTATGATAACCGAACCCCCTCCACACCCTTCCACCATTCAAAGCTACACTCCTAGCTCTCAAGACTCATCATACTAGCATTCCTTAGTCATCTCCCTACAACACTTGGCCACCACACCAAGAAAACTTGGCCACCAAGGGTCATTCGACCCTATATAAGCCGAAACATGCAAACCATTTCAAACACACCTCAAAACTCATCAAACATACAAATGGAGTTCTAAATAAAGCTAAGGAAGATCAAGTGAAGTCCTTAAGATCAGAATTGAAGCTAAGAATCAAGAGAAAGAAGCCATTGAAGGCGTTTTCTAGGCGTACGAACCAAAAACCCTCAATTCGACCCGTTTTCAAGTTTGTAAGTCCTCACCTTGTTCAATAAGCTCATAATCTATTTTAAATCTTTCATAAGACTCCTAAGATCCTATATGAACCCTTGTTAAAGCCTTGAATCCTCAAACCCATGCGTTTTTGGTTAAAACCCTAAAAACGATCCGTTTTGATTTTTTTTGCTAACGAATCATTTTTCTAAACTTTTGTTACGTTAGAACATCCTATTTTTGCTTATTCTAATAAGCTATAACCTGCAAATATCATTTGGAACCCTAAAATAAGCTTACATGGCTTTTTGGACTTGATTTGTAAATCGTTTCCATGTAAGGGGTATATATTGTAACTATTTTGAAATTAACAATTACAAGGGTTAATTCTGCCATATTCCTAAAGTTATAACTATAAGGACCTATCTTGCCAATTTTCAAAGTTAAAGGTTTAATATATATACTTATTATATAAAGGACTAAACTTGTAAAAGTTTATAAATCAAGGGTATATATTGCCATTTTTGTATTCTTAAAAATATAAAATATAATATTTTTAATTAAATTATAAAAATATATATAAATATTATAAAACTTGATTTTATTAAAACCCGATACATTTATCGTTATTAATCATCGATCGACGCATTATAAATCAATTACGTTATATATCTAACGTAATTTATCATCGACTAGCTTTTGAAGAAACTTAAAATCTTATCGTATCACGTTACTAGGGAATTTCATGTGATGGGTTCCATTTGGGTATTTGTTTTGACGAGTTTGTTGGGTTTACGATTTAAAGTGCCCTGGCTCCTCAAACGATACTACATGACCTCTAGATTATGATAGCCCGAATAGTTATACAATAATTCCATAAATTAATAAATCAATTATGTATGTTAAACTCTGTAAAGTTTTGAAAGATAAACAATCAAACTAAGACTTGACATATTACCTCAGGTTGCGTGACATAGCTGTTACTTTCACTTGATATACTTTTGCCATCAATCCGATATAATTCATAAATCAAAGTAAAACGTATAAACTTTATAAAGGTTTGCAGAAACATAAACCATCACACTAAAATGACATATTACCCCAGGTTGCGTGACGAGGCCGTTACTTTCACGTGATATTCTTTTACCATCAATCATATTTCCCTGTTAAGGTGAGTTCATAGCCTCACATTTCAAATCTTCAAATGTTTTCATAAACTCGTGAGTGGGATACATGCAATAAATCATGAATACAAGTGTTTTTCCAACTGTATGCTATCCTGATATATTATTGCCTAAGTCCTTACTTTTGCCATTAAGACCCCACTATCATGAACCGTTAATTACTTTTCGGAGTAAGCGCGAATGCTGTGAATAGATCTATTTGGGACTGAACTTCCCCGTTGGTGTACCTATACTTTCTGGTAACCAAACGCACTTCATTTGAATCACTATGCGGGTGTTTGGCAAAGGCACCCGTTGGGGCAACTTCTTGTGATTATTGATTATCTCAAGGTCTCGGTGTCATGAGCTTAGGGCAATAATACTGTTTTCTATAATAATTGTACTCATTGCAATTATTACACTTATGGGTGTATAACAACGTAACCCACTATTAAACTTGTATTCAAACTGTTTAACATAAACCTATGAATTTCACTCAACCTTTGTGTTGACTTTTTAGCATGTTTATCTCAGGTAACTGAGCATCTTATGGCACGGAGTGGCACGGACTTGAAGATGGCTAAACTGTTATCATTCAAACTTTATGTTTCTAGATTTTGGGATCTCTCTTCTTGTAAAACTCTGATGAATAAATGAATGATAACTAAATTTTACAAAAACATCTCTTTACGAGTCGTTTTCTATGATTATGACTGTTGTACTATGAAATAATACCCCAAATTAGCTTTCGCTGCTATATTTATCAAAATGAGGGTGTTATACAATCCTCAAAATCTAAACCCAAAAACAATATACCAATACCCATAAACACCGACACCTCTATTGAAATCAACTATCGTTGTTCACATAATTCTTTTAACAATCCCATTTATTTCATTCACTTTGGAATCTGTCTTCCAAACCCAGAATAGCAAAGTTAAAATCATGATTACCATAATACTAAACCACTAATTTGTACTACCATATGGGTAAATAAAAACACTCATTGACAACATTTCAAAGCACAATCCCATTTCATTTTATACGATATCATTAACCATGACTACTTATTTTGATTTCATTACAATTCCATTTCATTAAAATGGTGAATGTTATTACATTTTATCGAGGTTATTTTTTCATGATGAAGAAGGTATGGGTTTAGTGGTGGAGAAAAAAAAGAAGATCGATTTATGGCAGCGACGGTAATGGTAGTTGTTTGGGTGTGTTTGTCAGTTTATGATGGATGATGGTTTTTGTGTCTAATGAGTTTAATAAAGGGATCTAAGATATATTAATGTAGCGGCTAACAAACATGTTGGGGATCTAAAATATATTAAAATGGGGGTGTTCGTCAGTTTATTATTAGTGGTGATGTGGTCGACGACAGGGGCTAAGAGATAAGGTGGCGATGACAAGAGATTGTTGGCAGAGTGATGGTGGCCAGAATATGTGATTAAGATCTTGTGGTTGTCCATAATTTTAAGGGTGATATTGAATTGTTGTTTTTTGATTTGATTGATGATTATGGAGATTGTTACCTTTTTTTGAAGATGACGAAGAGAGAGGATGAGGAGTGACTAGGATACGGAAATATTAAGGTAGTGGAAAATCAAAAGACCAAAATACCCTCATATGTGTATTACATATTGATAGTTAATGAACGTTACTGAAGAGCGTTAGAGTAAGGGACCAACGACAGAAAACGTTTCCCACTTAGGAACGGACGGTGCATTTTTTTCGGTCAAAGGACGATAGGTTGCGGTCAACGCAAACCACAAGGACAAACGGTGTACTTTATTCTAAGGTTTAATATGCTAAAAGTGATAAATAGCATATTTACCAAAGACTAGGGACTAAATAGCAAAATTAGGAAAATTGTGAAAACTAGAAAGGGGGTTGAATAGTTTTTACCATTTTAAAATAAAATTTAGATTACCGACTTATGATTGAAACTCAATAGATATACATAGAGTAATAGATAAGCGATGTCAATAAGTAAATAAGTAATCTACGAAATATAAACAAGTAAATATAAGAAAGATCAAATGATGACACAATGATTTATAGTGGTTCGGCTACGAAACTCCTCTTCGCCCTACCCCACTCCCCAAGTACCCAACTTAAGAGTTATCTTCACTATGTCAACAAGCTCCCTTTAGGCGGAGAAAACCATACAGGTCGCTTACACTTTTTCCGGTACTAAGCTGAATACCGAGTTCTACTTCGAGATAGAACCAATCTAACACACAATGTATTTTGTGGCCTAAATACTAGCCTATCATACACATATGATGCACACAACACACAACACAAGATATACAAGATGAATGATTATGACAAACGTGATGACACAACTAAACTATTAACACTTGAAGCTTGACGTCTTTGTAAGTGTTCTTCTCTAAAGAGTGAAATGAGTTAATCACTTGTAATGGATTATGTAACAAGCATAATGATCAATGAATAGAAAAGATAAAAGATGTATGTGAAAAATATTTGTCAAAAGTTGTATAAAATGAAAGCCTAAGGTTGCTATTTATAGGCAAGCCTTTGAAGTTCAAATATGTCCCTGCCAGCTAGTCTGTGCGACTCACGGATCCATCATATGCTGGATCCGTCACGTGTATTAGGTGGATTTGTAGGTGGAGCTGGGACATGATTTGTCATTTTGTTGTTAACCTCAAATCTATACAAAATATTGATTTTACTTAATAAAAATGGTTTATTAGATTCTTCTAGAACAATATATTTCTTATCACCAATAAGGAAAGATTTTCTATATTTGGGTAGAAGTTCAACTCCCCCATCATACTCATCTCAAACTCATCATGCATGATTTTTGCAAAATCATCACACAAGTTTTGACTCGTGGAACCAAATCTAATGTCGTCGACATATATTTGAACAATGATATTATGTGACTTTGATTTCTTAGTAAAAAGTATATTATCGACCATTCTCATTGAATACTCGTGTTTTATCAAAAACTCTTTTAGTCTATCATACTAAGCTTTAGGAACTTGCTTAAGACCATACAAAGCCTTTTTAAGTTTATAAACATAGTGTGGTTTTTGAAAATCAATAAACCCCGAAGGTTGAGCAACATAGACCTCTTTATTTATAAAACTATTTAGAAAATCACTTTTTACATCCATTTGATATAATTTAAAATCATTTGCACAAGCAATAACAAGAAGTATTCTAATCGACACTAACCTAGCTACCGAAGCATATGTTTCATCATAATCTATACCTTCTTGTTGATTATATCCTTATGCCACTAATCTAGCCTTATTTCTAGACACTATAACGATCTCATCTAATTTATTTCTAAAGACCCATTTTGTTCCTATGACCGATTGACTCATGGGTAAAGGGACTAATTTCCAAACATCATTAGCTATAAATTGATTTAGTTCTTCTTGTATAGCTACAGCCCAACTTTCATCTTTTAATTCCTCTTTGACATCTTTGGGTTCAATCATGGATATAAAACAAAAGAAATTACTATGATTTTGGGCTTGAGACCTTAAGGTTGTTTGATTAAGATTTCCTATGACTAGATCTAGTGGATGATTCTTGGACTCCTTAATGTTAACGATTTCGTCAACTTCTATTGACTCATCTTCTTTATTATTATTATTTACTACTTTGGTATTCTTTTTAATGGCTTCTTCTTCACCAACATCATCATCAACCAAGGTGATAATTTGGTAGGAGGAGGACTTTCATCGAATGCCCCGTTGAGTGATTCTTTGACTTTCATTATATGTTTATTTAGTACTACATAAGCTTTACTATTTTGAGAATACCCTAGAAAAACATCTTCGTATGACTTTGGGTCAAACTTGGTTAGATAATCTTTAGTGTTCAAGATGAAGCACTTAATACTTTAAAGTATTCTAAAAGAGGTTTCCTACCTCTAAATATTTCATAAGGAGTTTTATCTAGTATTGGTCGAATTAATATTCTATTTAATATATAAGTTGACGTATCAACAGCATTACACCAAAACTTTTGTGGAATGGATTGTTCATTAAGCATAGTCCTAGACATCTCTTGTAATTCCTATTCTTTCTTTCTACTACCCTATTTGATTGTGGAGTACGTGGAGCCGAGAAGTTATGACTAATGCCTTGTGCATCAGAATAAGCTCCGAAAGTGTCACTTGTCAATATCAAATTCCTAGACCATGATCCCGTTCCGTAAATACCTTAATTATAGAACTGCCTAGTTGGTTTTGAATTTTTCTACTTAATATTCAAAATTTCTCAAAAGCTTTTGATTTTTAGAAATTGGGTCTATGTATACCTAGAATAATCATCTACTACTACTAAGGTGTATAAATTACATCCATAGCTTTTAATTGCTGATGGACCAAGATAAAGTCCCTATGTCTAATAAATACTAAACATCAGGCTTAGCGGTCCAGCTATTTGTTGTATTGGGCCTGGGCCCATATATGTATATTATGAACTAAGCCCAGTAAGCTTGATGCTCATACTATACGTTATCAGGTAAGTTTCTAACTAATTCTTTAGATGACAACGAGTGAATTAAACGCATATTTGCATGACCAAGTCTTCTATGCCATAAGGTAGAATTATCCATTATCGTGGCGAGACATAATTTATCTTGAGACTTATTTCTTAATTTCATTACGTATAAACCATTTTTCCTAATCCCGTTTCCTATGGTTTTACGATCTTTAATTATTTCACTACCTTCTTCCGTGAATAAGACTTGACACTTATTGTCACAAATTTGACCGACACTAAGTAAGTTAAATGCTAAGTTATCTACGTGTTCAACATTAGATATAGTAAGAGATTCATTAAAGATCATACATTTGCGTATGATCTTTCCTTTTAAGGTACTTCCAAAAATAGTGTTACCTCCGTCGTATGCTTTGTAGGTAGAGAATAGGCTTTTGTTACCAGTCATAAGTTTGGAGCAACCACCATCTATGATCCATTCATTCGGTTCCAAGCATGTTCTCAAGCATACCTATTTCAACAAAAACAAATTCAAGCGTTTGGTCCGCAATATATTATGGGTTCGAATATGTTCGTGATGTACATCTCTTGTATTTGTTGCAATTGATTAGGATATTGAAATGGGATACAATTTCTCATAAGTACAAAGCCTTGACTTTATTGGTTGTTCTAATTCGTGGGATAACAGTTTTAATGAATTGGTTCTTTAATGTTTCTTCTAGGTTGAGGTGTGTTGTATCTTGTTTGAGAAGAGATATTTCTCCTAGGCGGAGGTGTTTTTGATCTAGACTCGATTTTGACATAACCTATAACGCTTTTAGGTGATGGTTTTAAAGACGATTTCTTTGACTGATCAATTCTATTATGTATTAGTTTCTTCCTAGTAATAACAAAATCCGATCTAGAAGACATGGGTGGACTAAAGACGTGTGTTCCTGTCAATATTTCACCATTGGTGCGACTCACCGATCCAGGAAAGGTGGATCCGTGCACCTTTTTAGTGGATCCGCCTGTTGCTTTTTCAGCGGACGTTCCAACAAAACTTATAGGCTTGGTTCTGCTAGTTGACACTTTATTACTATAGAATCCTAGACCTATTTTACAACTAGATGATTTTTGATTATTTAGCATTTCTCTTAGTGAATTAGCGCTTTTATCAAATTTAATTTGAGTTTCCTTAAGTCTAGCATTTTCCGATTTAAGTTTTTCACATGACTTACATGCAATCTTAATTTCTTTACTTCACTCAAGTTTCTTAATTTTCTCGCACAATTCTATAATTTCTTTTTCTAAAAGATCTCTTTTATTTTTCAAAATTTTATTCTTGTTAATGATTTTTAAGCTACTTTCACATAAGATATCGTATTCTATTTGCATACTATCATTATCAAGAGAAGATGCATTATCACTATAATAAGAAGAGTTAAGAGTTACCTCATTTGACGATTGAGCCATGAGACAAGTTTCATCGTCAGTTTTGTCCTTGGCGTCATTTTCGCTATCGCTCCAAGAACCTCTAATGAATGCTTTTTGATCTTTGTTGCGAGGTGGTTTTGGACAATCTCCAATTAAATGATTTGGATCAACGCATCTAAAACATTTTCGGTCGCTCTTCCCTTTCTTCTAATCCCTTTGTCGGGATGACTTCTTTTCTTCTCTTGGTTGCCTAACAAATTTACCCTTTCTTTTAAAGAACTTTTTAAAGTTCCTTATGGCCATAGCATATTCTTCGTCATCGCTTCCGGAGGTCAAAGTTTCATCATCACTGGACTCCTTCTCAGCTTTCAAGGCAATGGACTTAACTCTTTCCTTTTTGCCTCTATAAATTTAATCTTTTTCCATGACTACTTCATGTACTTTTAGATTGTCGATAAGCTCGTCTAGAGCTAGTGATGAAAAATCTTTTGATTCTTTAATCGTCGTGACCTTTGCTCTCCATTTAGGATGTAGAGCCTTAAAAAACTTCCTAACATAGTTCTTGCTAGAGAAACCTTTATCAAGAGCTTTAAAACTAGTAATAATAGTGTTAAATCTAGCAAAACCACTATCAATAGATTCTTCTTCAAGGATAGTAAATTGTTCATATTGTTAAAAAAGCCTTTACTTAGCTATTACCTTGATGTGTGATTAACAATGATTTGCCGAAATATCTTTAGTCCGTTTTTAAAACACGATAAAAATTTTCTTTCATATTCCAATTTAGGTAATCATTATAAAGAACCATTTTAGCTCATATTTTTAGCAATGTTTCTTTTTATAAGATCGTCAGATTGTTCTTCAAAAGCAACAACCTCTAAAATTTAGGTTTCTTTGTTTCTAGCAACCGGTGGAAAATTACCATTCAAGATAATATGCCAAAGATCTAAATCTTTTGCTTTTGCATAAGTTTCAAATCTATTTTTCCAATATATAAAAATAATCACTTTTCAAAAAGAGGTGGTCTTTGCCTAGATTTCCCTTCTAGATATTTATCTAAATCCATAGATCGATTCAAGCTTTAATGTATAATATACTTAAAGATCTTGGGTGAACCTTGGCTTCTGATACAAGTGTGGAAACTAGAAGGGGTCGAATAGTTTTTAACCGTTAAAATTAAAAACTGTAAGATTAACGACTTATGTGAACTCAAGAGATATATACAAGTGTCTATGATAACTATGCAATAAGTAAAGACAAAATTTCACGATTGGTCCTAATGTTTGTACACAAATTTCACAGCTGGTCCTTTAGTCTTACAAATTACATCACTCATCCTAAATATTGAGATTTTGTAACACTCAATGGATCTTTTTATTCAACATTGGTCACTTTCTATAATTAAGTTAACTCAACATGAGTTCCACCTAAGGGCATAAATGTCATTCCCTTGTGTTTTTTCCTTACTCAAATAAAAAATGTACAGGTCTTTTTGATAACCTTTCTTGCACACATCTTTCAAACCACGACCAAATAGTTTAAATTAATTTTTTTTTTCCATTCCCTAAAGCTTAAATTAACACAATACATATCCCCAAATATCTCTCAATCCTAGCTGGATATGTATATTATTGATGTTATTGTACAAAAATTGACTTAATTTGCTATAAAGGTCAATTCTTTACTTTTTGAGGATATTACTCATAGTTGTAATTGGTTTAGAAGTTTGTAATAATTTCTTGTAATGTTATATGTTAAGTGAATGTGAAATTGGTTATAAGCATCTTTATGTTATATAAAATTGGTTTTAAGCTGTTGGATGTGATTGTTATATCTCAGCTTGCAGCATCAAATTCCTTATGCAAATAATATACATTAATGAGTTATAAAATATACATACTCCGTCACGGACTTGATCAATAAGGTCATTGTAATTTACTTTTCCAACTTTGTCTTTTTCCATTAATGGAATGAATTCAAAGGCTACATCGTGAGCCAATGAACCTAAGCTAATCATGCTGGTATGATCGGAGTGCATATGTGCAAGCCAACAAAGTGGTTCTTTACATTATACTCTTATAAAATATAACCAAAAGTATTGTTGTAGAATGGTGATAAATGCTTGTTCTAGTAAAGTAAATAAAAATCCGAGTGGTTCTTTACATTCTACTATTATTTAGTAGTCAAATGTACTAGCTCATGGCTGATATGGCAAATCTTCCTATAATTCAACCTAAAAAGAGGGTGTGGAAGAGTTAGTAGACCTTGTTACAGCTGACCATTGAACTAAGTCATCACAATTTCTTCAACTGGTTTTAACCTATTGAGCCTTCTTAGGTGAGCATGAAATAAGTTTTAGCTTTGTTACACCCTGTTCATATACAACTCAATATGTTCATGGTTAGCTATATACTATTGAAAAGTAAGAACATCATCTCAATTACCTAAAGATTCTAACCAACACTAAATCTTTTCCCGGTATAAAAAATGGTTAATAAACGGTTCAACAATCTCATTGTAACCTAGAGTTTCATTAGGAATCGACTTTAAAAAAACTAAAGTGATATCCATCATACCCGCCACGTCAACATTATTACCCTACCATTAGTACTTCTTCTAGGTAAATCAGTGAAATAACCACCATGATGTATCCTCATGGAAAATAGACTTTGATAGCCATCTACATCGGTTTCAATAAAAAATAAGACGTCAAATAATGTACAAAAAATCATTATCTTGCTTATTAGTCGACATGCATGAATAAGAGTCTAAAAAAAGTATACGAAAACCACCAATTAGATCATCACGATATGCAGGTTCTTGAGTTTCGAATCGACCACATGGTAATACCCACCATGACGTTATACCGATTTTAGCTGCAATTTTTAGTGGCGTAGGGCAGAAGTTAAAAGATTAGGTTATGTATGGGAAATATGGAATGATGCATTATACGAATATTGAAGTTATATTAAGTCCGTAGGGTTTTTATTTTGGAGAAAAGAAGAAAACACAAAACAAGGAAATGACATTTATGCCCTTGGGTGGAACTCATGTTGAGTTAACTTAACTACAGAAAGTGATCAATTTTAAACAAAAGGATCATGGGTGTTTCAAAATCTTAATATTTTAAGGATGAGTGGTGTACTTTTAAGGACTAAAGGACTACATGTGAAATTGTTACAAAGTATTAGGACCAACCGTGAAATTTTGTCATAAGTAAATAAGTAATCTACAAATAGAACAAGTAAAGATAAGAAAGATCAAACCGATGACACAATGATTTATAGTGGTTCGGCTACGAAGCTCCTCTTCGCCCTACTCCACTCCCCAAGTACCCAACTTGAGAGTTATCTTCACTATGTCAACAAGCTCCCTTTAGGCGAAGAAAACCATACACGTCGCTTACACTTTTTCCGTACTAAGCTAAATACCGAGTTTTATACTTCGAGATAGAACCAATCTAACACACTATGTATTTTGAGGCCTAAATACTAACCTATCATACACATATGCTGTCTTTGAAATTCAAATGCTGTCCCAAACAGCTGGATGGTGCGACCCACGGATCCACCATCAGTATAAAATGAAAGCTTAAGGTTGGTATTTATAGGCAACCTTTTGAAATTCAAATATGTCCCAGGGAAATGATTCGTGCGACTCGCGGATCTCCCATACCCTGGATCAATCCTGTGTATTGATTCTTCTAGAAGAAAATATTTCTTATCACCAATAAGGAAATATTTTCTAGATTTTAAAAGATTGTTTCCACTTATGGTTAATCTTATTTTGTCTTACATGATTAATATAACTAGCTTATAATTAATCATGTGTTAACTTAAATCATTTGATTAGATAAGGTTTATGCAAATGATAATATTTTTCTTTGATCATTAACTATGTTTAATAATGTCTTATTCATACCTTAAGTGATTTGTCATCGTCATGTAAACTTTTGACTAAATAACTTGTTTACATAAACTTTTATGTAGTATGACATTATATTTGTTATTATCAAAACATGAAGATCATTAAATTTGAATATCGTTTTTACGCGAATATTTGTATTAACAAAAATAAAGGAAGGGAAGCTCTCCTCCCTCTCCTATAAAAAGCCACCTAATCATCATTATGTGGTTAAGGCTTGTAACAAACTATCCCCCTCCCCTTTTTCTCTTTTATTATAAAATTTGGAAATTATGAAATACTTGCCTTCATCTCTTAATTCTCTCTATTCTATATCGTTCAATATCGTATGATTCAAGCTAAATCAAGACCTAACAGTAAGTGTGGCGCACTTCAACAAAAGTGTGGCGTACTTACAACTTTAAACATGTTAAAGCAAACAGATAGCACCAAAATCAACAAAACAAACTGATAACAACTTAAACAATTCCCCGAGAATGACGCTAAAAACATGATGTATGTTTTACAAGCTTTAAATTTATAATACCAGAAATACCGTTTTTGACTAAAAACACAACACGAGCAAGTATACCTTTCATGTATACTATAGCTTAGGTAATTCTAGGTCGTCCTAAGAGAATTGTAGTTTTCACAGTTTTTAATTAAGGTGCTAAGGTTAAAATGATTGTCACTTATCAAATTAACCAAAACATGTATATATCGAATATTGTAAAAGAAAGCAATAAAAGATGATTCAAGCAAATAATTAAAGTATGTTTGTTTAGGCAATGATCACTAAGACAATGATATGTTTAGGACAGTGTTTACGAGTTGAGAGAATAAAGATATCACAAGTTGCAAATCCTTTCGGCCTTTAAGTATAAGTAGTGATTATATCGATTAATAACAATGAATCCTTACAACCTTTAGACGTTATTATAACTATAACACCCCCAAACTTACAACGCAGCAGAATACAACATTGGGGTGCTACTTCATAATACAAGCTCACGAGTCACGGTAAACGACTTTAAAAGAAACGTTTACTAATAAAGATTACATTCGATTTTATTAAAAGGATCAGAGTTACAAGGTCCCAATAACTTTTAGAAAGCTTATTTCCAAATAAGTCATAATATGAAAATTTTCCTTTAAAACATTTTATCGAATGTGTAAAGTTCACCAAGTCCACGTCCTTCGATATCCGCATTCCATCCCATCCAAGTAAGCAAGCATAAAAATGAGATAAACATGCTAAAACATCAACAAAAATGTTGAGTAAATCCATGGAGTTTATAAACAATCACTTTGAACCCAAGCATAGCAAAACATTTAGTTCATAGAATAATTACAACGATGCTAGAGCCACAAACCGAACCTTAACCATGTGTCCAACATGGAGTGATAGTGTTACACACTCCCAATACTAAATACAATATGTCTCCGTATGCCCTCGTGAGGAAAAAAAATAGATCTATTATTATTGCATTAGAGTTTACCGGTTATCGGTAATTAACGGTCCATGAAGGAAGGGCCACAACATACCACTCATAGCAACATTTACATAATAAAATCACATGTGTTTGATTTTCGAAAACAAGCATGTATCTCCCTCGTGGGATTTTAAAACATAAAAATATTTAAATGCGAGGCTATGAACTCACCGTAAGATAGAAGTGCCGAACTAGAAATAAAAGAATAAGGATAGATTCCGAAAACTCAACCGCAACCTATAATAGTGGCGCATGATTAAAGAATCCACGATCGAGAATCACTAATATGCTATACTTGTATTTTCTAAAATTTATCGATTTTTGCTAGTAATTTGCTATCGCTTAACGACTCGCTAAATGACTTCAATCCTTGCTTATACTCCTCTCCTAGACTCATATGTGTCTTAGTTTACTACTGCGTTTCCCTCAAAAGTTCTAAGCAAGTTTTACACTTTATAAAGATTAGAACACAATGACAAGCTCTAAACAGGTCCTGCATAAACATAGCAAAAGTTGGACACCATTTGACACCCTTAATCCTTTCAGAAAATTCTAAAAAAAATTAGTAGGTCACACATATCATAGGCAAGCTTCAATTTAAATTTCATCAAAAAATATTAAGTTTTGACCCGTCTGCTTACTGCATATTTACAACTGAAATTCTGACTTAGAAACCTAGTTTTGACAACCAATTTCGTAAACATATTTGGACCCACTTTTAGGTACCGAAAATCGTTGAGGCATAGTTTGTTGGAAAGTAGACTCGAAGTACTTAGTCTTAGGGTCCTGCAAACCTAGAAAATCTATTGGCATGACCAAGTTATACTATACGTAAGATGGGTTAAAATTCTGCTAAAAAACAATGTGTGCAGAATTTTGCCGTTTTAGTTTTCAAACTTCAAAATGCCATATATTTTTCGTTCTTAAGAGTTAGAAGCTCTTCCTTATATCAAAACGATCCTTAGGACTATAACACCCTCAAATTTGCAACGCATCAGAATACAACATTGGGGTGCTACTTCATAATATAAGCTCACGAGTCACGTTAAACGACATTCAATTATTATTAAAAAGATCAGAGTTACAAGGTCCCAATAACTTTATAAAAACTCATTTCAAAATAATCCACAACATGTTTAAGTTTCTTTAAAAGAAAACATTTTATCATATGTGCAAAGTTCACCAAGTCCACGTCCTTCGATATCCGCATTCCATCCCATCCAAGCTAGCAAGTATATACCTGAGATAAACATGCTAAAAACGTCAACAAAAATGTTGAGTGAATCCATAGAGTTTATAACAATCATTTTGAACACAAGCATAGCAAAACATTTAGTTCATAGAACAATCACAACGATGCTAGAGCCACGAACCGAACCTTAACCATGTGCCCAACCTGGAGTGCTAACACTCCCAATACTAAGTACAATATGTCTCAGTATGCCCTCGCAAGGAACACACGTCTGACAGGTCGTTAGGCCAAAATAGATCTATTATTATTGCATTAGCGTTCACCGGTTAGCGGTGATTGACGGTTCATGAAGGAAAGGCCACAACAATACACTCATAGCAACGTTCACATAATAAAATCACCTGTGTTCGATTTTCTAAAACAAGCATGTATCTCCCTCGCGGGTTTTTAAAACATAAAACGATTTAAATGCGAGGCTATGAACTCACCTTGCTCGTAGGCAATAATCGAATAGCTAATAACCACGTGGCGTCAATAAATATCTTGTTGTGTCCGCGAAGTTGCAATTAATCTTAACGCTTATGCTCCATTCGTTTAGGTGGATATATTTTTGGGGTTTTTCCGATGGAT
>BQNB010141237.1:2846-17298 GCA_026074375.1 Tanacetum coccineum
ATGGTATTTATCATTGGTGGTTTAAGCGCAAGGAATTCTACATCAACAAACACAGTGCCCCCTCTGATCGTCGTGCAGTCAGATCTCACATGCGGATTCTGAGTGTCGTCAGTCTCAAGACAATATCCAAATATGGCTACACCTACTCGAAAGAGATTGTTCTACGCAGAGCTGACTACAAGAAATACAAGATCTCAGAATCTGATTTCAAGAATCTGCATCCTAATGACTTTGAAGACCTATACCTGCTTCATCTTCAAGGCAAGCTCAACCATCTGTCTGTATCCGACAAAGTTAACATGTTCAACGCAGTTAACATGTGGATTAGGAACATTGTTATCAAAAAACGGGTAAAAGACTTGCAACTCGGCATTGAGAGCTCTTGGACGAAGCTCAACCTTACTGAACCGAACTGGGATGCATCTAATTTTCTTTCAAAGAAGATTACACCATCGTTTCCAAGCCATAACCCGTAATCTACAGAGATAGGAATGATCAGAAGAAGATGATGAGGGAGATTGAGGTGCACAAGTTCAGTGATGGCACGTTGACTAGGATTTTAGAAAAGCTGGATCACATGGTTAAAGACTTTATGGAGGTGATTGAGAGATGACTCAAGATCAGGAGAATCTTCCGAAGTCTAGAAAGCTTTTTCAATGGAATGTTAAGAGATGTTAACTACAGAATTATCCAGAGAACTGAATGATTTGATCATTCCATACTTAGGTCAATATCTTCTTATTTTGTATAATATATCTTGTACATTATTAAAAGTATGTAGTATATCGTTAAGTGTTAAGTGTCATTGTATAAATTTTTTGAGTTTTTTTGTTAAACTCAAAATCTTTCAAAATTATTATACTTGACACTCACACATACCCTTATAGATTGAGGGGGAGCATTAATATGTTCCATAACCGGCTTGTGAATAATCAGCATATTTTTCTCCCAGTTTTCCAACATATTTGAATCCATTGGTATCCAAAATATCAAAGGATTTGAAATTTTTGATAAGGGGAGAAAATGTGATTTAAATATGAAAACTGATAAAAAATGTGACTTTGTAGACTCATATGTATACTCCATCCTCCTTGTGCTAAACATTTTCGTTTATCGATGCACATGTTGAGGGGGAGCGTTTCTGAATAGCAAAAACAATCGAGGTACAAAAAGCTTTGATATTTATATCACAAGTACCTGATTGAGTTTTTCAATTGGTTTTATGGCAAGGTGAACAGTACCAAAAAGACCGACCATGTATTTACTTTTATCGGAGTTATAAGGTTGGTAAGGTTAGGTATTAGTTCCCATGATCCAGCCAGAACCGGAGGGATCTACCCCGGGACAATCCACTAGATAGTGTAGAAGTCCTTAGGTATGTTTTAAAAAAAGAGTAAAAGTAAGAATAAGGGAATAGTGCCGACTGAGATGGAGCTAGTACTGGAACAAACCCAACAAGGTACTAGTCATGAAGTCTCGGTAAGCACTGAAGGGGTTGAAGAATGAAAAAGAATTATAAGGATAAAGGGTGAAAAGAAAGAAGCCCTCCATACACTTAGGCAGAAACCGGGTCAATACATCTGCTGTCAGAATCACAAAGATGATTGCTGACATTGAAGAAAGCCGTCATGGACCCAGTGATGCAATGCACAACCCTCCCTAGCCACTCAGAATCTCTCAAAAGATTTTTGTTTCATTTCTCACGGAGACTAAACACGTTATCTATTGACTTTCTCACTCTGAGTTAGTTGATATTGAAAAGGTGGCAGTCCGCTCCAGCCTCCGATCACTAAAACCAAAACGCACAATTGAGTCTAGAGCCAAGAGATCATCAATTAATCTCATTAGGACACTATTCTATTTTACTTGTTCTTCACACAATGTGAAAACAAGGATTATCATAAGAGTCCTACGCATTATCCTTGTGGTATTGCCAGAACATCCGAGTGATACCTAAGTATCACAGTGAAGATGGAAATCCTGCTAGAGCCAACATCAAACAAGCTCTCGGTAAGCACTAAATGGATCAAACTTGTGACAACTGGAAAGAAACGATGGTGCGATTCTATATGAATCAAACTTGTTCCAGTATACGAATTGACGGTTGCTGATTTTGACAAACGCTTAAAACTCTCGATGTGTTGCAAAAACATATTTTCAAGTGACACGTCGATTGATTTTCAAATCAATTTTCTCTTTATTGCTAACTGTTTTATTACAGGTTCATATAAAGATGGAGATGGAGATGGAGATACCCTGTTCCAGCAGAGTCAAGTTCATAACCGCATGCTCATACTCGACCAACACTTATGTAGAAATCATGAAAGTTCAAGTAAAGGTTTCAATGCTTCCGCAAACTCTGATATCAACTTCTTCCTCAGCATGTCAAAGTAATGAAATTATGATGTAATAAAGAAGAAGTACGTACATAATATCAAGCTTTTAAGATTGCAACAAGTATGAGCATGTCGGTCCGCAAGACACAAGACCACAAGACGGCGAAAGATCACAAGATGATGATCAGAGATTAGATTTGGCTGATGATCTCAAGAAAGCTCAAGATCACATATCAAGTACAAACACAAGCCACAAGACAAAGATCACTACATCAAAGTACAAGATATCACATGAAGAATCAAAGACTACGAGCTGAACACAAGATCAATCAGAAGATTGCTGAGCTTAAGTTAGTATTTTCTGGGGTGACCTCCCTTAGGGGGAGATTGTTAGATATTAGAAAAAGACTCGGTCACCCCGTGTATTTTACCATTTATTATAGCTTGTAGTTTAACGTATAATGTATAATGTTCGGTAATAGGCCGGGTTATAAAGCCCAACGTGTAAGCCCATACCATGGCCTAAGGGCTGATTTTGTACACACCTATATAAGCCTCTTCTATCTTATGAAAGAGGTGGTTAGTCATTTTATACACAAATACTTTCTCTCTCTAGAGGAGTGTGCATTTTCTTTGTTTTTATCTCTAGCATTAGACTAATCCACTAACCATTCGATTGTGTGATGATATCAAATATCCTATAAATTTTTATTTTGAACAAAAAGGTTACCACGTAACTAATGCTGGACATTACGCCGTAATGATATCTGTTACGGCGTAACCTTTATGGTTACGCCTATACAAAACCTTTCTACTATACGAACATGAGTCAAGGAGACTTTAGATTCCATTCCTTCATAAAGAAAACATGCCAAATAAAGTGAGAAACCAACAAAAACCAGCTAATATGCAGAAAATAAAAGACGGGTTGTCTCCCGACAAGCACTTTTATTTATTACCGAGTCTTTAAGTTAGACTCAAGACGCTTTACATTTTTGCAAAGTAGAGAGTTTCCGGTGTGGTGTTTATATCTCCCCCGTAATATTTTTTTAATCTATGCCCATTGACTTTAAAATTGACTCCGTTATAAATACTCCAAGGAAATTACGAAAATAAAACGCTTAAATTGGCTAAAAAAAATAGATCTAAGTGGAATTAAGAAACTGGAATGGACAAATCTAATCAACTAGGAATTGGATTTGTTGATGTATAACAAAGCTTGCTAACATTTTTGGGAGTTTTTAATTATGTGCCATGTCTCATTGTAAATACCACAAAGGGAAAGGATTGTAGATATGGAATAATTATAACAGGGGGAACTACAACTATAGCTACCAATAGGACTCTTCCTAATGCTCAAAGGAACATGGTTCCAAGAGCAGTTTTAATGAAAACTGGCATAAAACCATTTAACACTGCCAGGACAGTTAATACTGCTCATCCCAAATCTACAGTTTTTAGTGCTAAACCAATGTCACATTTTTCAAAATCAGCACAATCAACTGTAAAAAGGCCCTATCAATCAAAAACGTATAACATAACAAAAAGTTTTACTCAAAAAAATAATATTTGCCAAGAGCAAAAGCAGGTTAATACTGCTGAGGGTCCAAAAGCAGTTAATACGCTAGGCGCCACATTTTAGCAAGTTTTTTAATGCTGTTAGGGTTAATCAGGCAAATGTTGTAAAGGCCTCAGCATGTTGGTTTTGGAGACCTACCAAACTTGATACTGCATTAATCACCTTGAAGAAACACAACTACATTGATGCACGAGGCAGATCCAAGTCATAATAGCTTGTGTCCTCTAAAGGTAAACTAATTTCCTATATCTTTTATGGAGTGCAAGGCAATCCACAGCAGGATATTCAGGATTTATTGAAAGTGGATGCTCATTGCACCAGACTGGGAACATTAGCTAACATTCAAATTCAAGGAAATTGGAATGTGAGGTTATGTTACATTTGGGTGAGGAGCACAAATATGGGGTAGAATTTCTGGTAAATGAACTCTTAAAACTGATAGCCTTGATTTTGAAGATGTATACTTTATCAATGAGTTAAATTTCAACCATTTTAGTGTCTCATAGATATGTGACAAAAAGAACTATGTCCTTTTTATTGAAACTGAATGTCTTGTCTTATCTCCTAATTTTAAGTTGCCTGATGAAAGTCAGATACTTCTTAAAATTCCTAGAAAGGACAATATGTACAATTTTGATATGAAGAACATTGTTCATAAAGAGAGTTTAACTTGTCTGGTTGCAAAGGCTACATTAGATGAATCAATGCTCTGACATAGGAGACTTGGTGATATTAACTTTAAGAACATAAATAAGTTTGTTAAGGATAATCTTGTAAGTGGTTTGCCTATAAAACGTTTTGAAAATGACCAAACCTGTGTTGCTTGTCTTAAAGGGAAGCAACACAGAGCTTCTTGTAATTCTAAAGTTCTGAATCCAATTACTAAGCCTTTGTTTATTCTTCATATGGATTTGTTTGATCCAACCTTTATGAGTAGTTTAATGCATAAGAAGTATTGCATATAGACACTAATGATTAAGCACATGTATTCTTTTCATGGTTTTTCTTTTTAACAACTAAGGATGAAACCAGTGAGATTCTCAAGAACTTTATCAAAGAAATAGAAAACCTAGTAGATAAGAAAGTAAAAATAATCAGGAGTGATAATGGAACAGAATTTAAGAATAAAGTTATGGATGATTTTTGCAGAGAAAGAGGTATTAAGAGGGAATACAGTGTAGCTAGGACTCCTCAGCAAAATGGTGTGGCTGAGAGGATGAATAGAACACTAATTGAGGCTGCTAAAACCATGTTAGCTGAGTCTAAGTTACCTACCACATTTTAGGCTGAACCAGTTAGTACTGCTTGCTATGTACATAATAGGGTCTTAGTAGTCAAGCCTCATAACAAGACACCTTATGAACTTTTTAGAGGTTTTAAACCAGTTCTAAGCTTTATGAGACCATTTGGATGTCATGTTACCATTCTTAATACTTCAGACAATTTAGGCAAGTTTGATGGTAAAAGTGATGAAGGTTTCTTTGTTGGATATTCCTTGAGTAGTAAAGTTTTTATGGTATACAACATAGGATCCAGGTGGGTAGAAGAAAACTTGCATATTAGGTTTTTAGAGAATAAGCCTATGATAGAAGGGAATGGTCCAAAGTGGCTGTTTGATATTGATTCTCTAAACCAATCTATGAATTATGTACCAGTAGCTACAGGTATAATCTCAAATGAATCTATAGGTACACAAGGAGAACTTAATGCAGGTACATCTACTCAGAAAGAAGAAATCAATCAAGATTGCATTATGATGCCAATTTAGAAAGATGCTTCATACTTTGATTCACCTTCCAAAGATGTTGGTAATGGTGAACCAAACTTTGCTACTGATGATCAAAAGCAGGTTGAAGATGGTCCACATAATGAGAGTGATGAAAAAGATAAGTCTGAAGATGATAGCAGTCCTAAGGAAGTTAATACTACTGGACAACATGTTAATACAGCCAGTTCTGAAGTTAATACTGGTAGTTTTAAACTTAATACTGTTAATCCATCAGTGAATACTGCTAGCTCATATGAACTAGATAGCCCTAAAGACATGTTCAAATTGGGAGCTAGTCATACACTTAAGACCACTCATGTTGAGTTCTTCAGTGATGAAGATGAACCAGAAGTTGATTTAGGGAACATCACTTATTCCTATACAGTTCCAACCACTCCTAATACAAGAATCCATAAAGATCACCCAATTAAAAATTTGATTGGTGATGTGAAGTCCACTATTTAGACAAGAAGAATGACAAAATCTACTTCTGAACAAGGATTTCTCAGTGCTGTATATGAACTATAACACATGATACTCTGAATACTTATTTATATGCTTGTTTCTTATCACAGATTGAACCCACAAGCATTACTAAAGCTCTATCGGATTCATCTTGAGTGGAAGCAATACAGGAAGAACTACTGCAATTCAAGCTCCAATAGGTTTGGAAACTTGTGGATTTGCCTAATGAAAAGAGAGCCATTGGAACAAAATGGGTCTTTAGAAATAAGAAAGATGAAAGATGGATTGTGATTAGGAATAAAGCAAGGTTGGTTGCACAGGGTCATAGACAAGAAGAAGGTATAGACTATGAAGAACTTTTTGCTCCTGTGGCAAGAATTGAGGCAATAAGATTGTTTTTAGCCTATGCTTCTTTTATGGGTTTTCTGGTATATCAAATGGATGTGAAGAGTACATTCTTATATGGAACCATTGAGGAAGAGGTTTATGTTACTCAACCACTAGGATTTAAAGATCTTGACCATCCAGACAAAGTTTATAAGGTGGTCAAGGCACTTTATGGGTTGCATCAAGCTCCAAAAGCATGGTATGAAACCTTGGCTAACTATCTGTTAGGCAATAGGTTTAAAAGAGGGAAGATAGATTAGACATTGTTTATCAAGAAGCAAAAAGGAGATATTTTGCTTGTACAGGTTTATGTTGATGACATTATCTTTGGCTCTACAAACAAGGAGCTGTGTACTGCATTTGAGAAGCTTATGAAGGATAAGTTTCAGATGATTTTTATAGGAGAACTTACTTTCTTCTTAGGATTACAGGTAACACAGAAGGCAGATGGAATATTTATCAGTCAAGAAAAATATGTAGCTGAGATTTTGAAGAAATTTAACTACTCTGATGTGAAGTCTGCTTCTACTCTAGTTGATTTAGAAAAGCCTTTAGTCAAAGATAGAGATGCTGACGATGTTGATGTACATCTTTATAGATCTATGATTGGGTCTTTGATGTATCTCATAGCATCTAGGCCAGATATTATGTTTGCAGTATGTGCATGTGACAGATTCCAAGTTACACCAAAGACATCCCATCTCTTAGCAATCAAGAGAATTTTTAGATATATGAAAGGCAAACCAACATTAGGCCTTTAGTATTCTAGGGATTCTCCATTTGAACTATTTGCTTATATTGATAGTGACTATGCTGGAGCAACTCAAGATAGGAAGTCTACAACTAGAGGTTGTTAGTTTTTAGGAAATAGGTTAATATCATGGCAGTGTAAAAAGCAAACTGTGGTTGCCACCTCTACAACTGAAGCTGAATATGTGGCTGCTGCTAGTTGTTGTAGACAAGTACTTTGGATTCAAAATTAAATGCTGGATTATGGGTATAATTTCATGAATACTGTCATTAATATTGACAATAATAGTACTATTTGCATTATTGAAAATCCTGTTTAACATTCTAAAACAAAACATATTGAGACTAGGCATCATTTTATAAGAGATTGCAATGCTAAAAAGTTAATACAAATGGTTAAAATTCATACTGATCATAATGTTGCAGATCTTCTTACAAAAGGTTTTGATGCTGGAAGGTTTCAGTACTTGGTCTCAAGTATTGGAATGCTTAATCCTTAATGTCTACATCTCTCTATGTCTTTGTAAAATTTTTGTAAAGGATTAGTACTGTTAGTCTTGTTAATTAGTACTGCTAGTTATACTTAAGACTGCTTGTTAAAACTGTTAGTCATAATTAATGCTGTCAAGAAGAAAATACTTTGGATTGTATATTTTTGGCTTTGGACTAACACTTATAGGCTAAGCATATTGAGTACATGATGTTGAAAGCTTCACCTCTGAAGTCTTGTTTGAGGGGAGGCTACTTATGTCAATATACAGTCAAGCATGAATGGAAGCACATGTAACATCAAAAATGTGTTAAAAAGAATAAAAAACATCTAGGTATGTCAAAAGAGGTCGAGACACCAAGATACCTCAGTCTAGTTGTCCCCCTATAAAGGTTGGTGATGAGGCTATCCATAAGGATTTGGGTGACAGAATGGAAAGGGCTACCATTACTGCTTCTAGCTTAGAAGCATAGCAAGACAGTGGTAACATCAATAGGACCCAATCCATGGCAAACCTTAATGAGCCAAGTCCTTAGGGAACTGGTTCAGGTAGTGTTCCTAGGTGCCAAGATACCATATTAGGAGGTGTAGATGCTTAAACTAGGTCTGAGACTACATCTAAATAGTCCAATGATCTACCTCTTTCAAGAGTTCTTACACTAGGAAGTGGAGAGGATAGTATGAAAGTACAAAACTGTCTGCATTGGTGAGCTCAAAAGAATAGAGAGATTTGTGATATAAAAACAGAAAGAGTGATTTGGTGAGTAAAAAGAAATGAGAGAAATTATGAGATGAAAAACAGAAAGAGAGCTTGTGAGAATCTAAATTTATGATGGAAATGCTTGTTGGAAACAACATTGGTGTTTATACTGCTAGGCATAAACTTAATACTGCCAGTATTAAGTTAGTACTGCCAGGCATATCTTAATACTGTTGGGTAAAGTTAATACGGATGGGCTTAAAGTTAGTACTGTTAGGCTAAAATTAGTACTGGTGGGTGACCATTAGTACTGTTTGAGGTACAACAAAATTTTCTTAATTAATTAATAGCCGTTGCGATATTTCCGCCAACAACTTGCTTATAGGGGTCTATGATTTGGAAAATTCTTGATATTTCTTTCTCTTATAAGGTTTCTTTGAAAAAAAGATTCAATTTTATTAAGTCAGTCAAATCAAAACCCTAAGTGCTCTCTACATAATTTCAATTAACTTTACCAAACTCTCATATTCTCATCAACGAACATAAACCCAGAACCCTTATCATAAGTTCATCAATCATGGCTAATTTGGAATTCTGTGATACCCACAACATGGTCGCTTACTTACTCAAACCAAAAGGATGTGAAGATTTTCAACAGATAGTAGATTTCCTCAATACAAGTCACATAAAGTTTGCTCTAACTGAAAATCCTACTATCTATACTTCACTTATTCAACAGTTTTGGCAAACTGCTTTTACAAGCACACTTGAAGATGGAGAAGTGGAAATAACTACAACCATAGATGGCCAACTCAAGACTATTACTAAAGCATCTCTTAGAAGACATCTTAAGTTAGAAGATGCTGATGGTATTAGTTCACTGCCTAATTCTGAAATTTTTGAGTTGCTTTCTCTTATGAGGTATGCTTCTGATTCTGACAAATTGACCTTCCAAAAGGGTCACTTTTCCCCTCAATGGAGATTCTTAATACATACTGTTCTTCATTGCTTAAGCCCTAAGAAGACTGCTTGGGAGCAGTTTAGTAGCAACATAGCAACTGCAATCATTTGCCTGGCCAAAAACAGGACTTTCAACTTTTCTAAAATGAGTTTTGAGGGCATCGTAAAAAATTTGGACAGTAGGTCTAAATTCTTGATGTATCCTAGATTCATTCAAATCTTTTTAAACAAACATCAGAGATTGCTTCTACCTCACAAAAGAACTTATGTTGCTCCTACCCTCACACAAAAACTATTCAGCAACATAAGAAGGGTTTCCAAGGGTTATACTGGGTAAACATTCCACTATTTTCAAGCATGCTTGTTCAAGGTCTAATTCAGCAAGTAAAGGGTCAACAATCCCAGTTGAGTCCCATCACATACCTATCACTACTCCATCCACCTCACAACCACCACTTTCATCACCCTCCAGGGTACCTACACCACCTCATGATTCACCTCTCTCAGGAGGTCACACACCTGGAAGTGTTGAGGGTAGTATGACACTTAATGAATTGACGGTTCTTTGTACACAATTGTCAACAAATGTGGCAAGCTTGGAGCAAGATTTAAAGCACACCAAGAAGGTATATTGTAATGCTTACACCAAGCTCATCATGAGGGTGAAGAAGTTGGAACACAAAGTTAAGTCAAGGCAACCTAAAATAAGGGCAAGAGTGGTTATATCTGATACTGAAGAAGATTTGGAGGATCCTTCCAAACAGGAGAGGAGAATTGCTGAGATTGATCAAAACCCTTCTATTTCATTGGTACAAGATGAAGGAACTTCATGGATTTAAGAGAATGCTAGGATTTAGGGGAGGACTAGTGCTGATACTGAGATAGTTTTAGATCAAGAAGAGCCTACTGAGCTAGTAGGAGATCTTGGTAGTGGTGAAAAGGGTGAAAAAGAAATTAGTACTACTAACATATCAGTTAGTACTGCTAGTGCAACTCTTGAAGTTAGTACCGCTGCTGAAAATTTAGTGTACATCAGAAGGAGTGCAGAAAAGAGAAAAGATAAAGGAAAAGCTATTATGAAAGAAGATCAATCTATTCAGAAGAAGACAAAGAAGCAATTAGAGCAAGAAAGACTTGGGCATGAATAAGCTATTAGATTGCAAGAACAAATTAATGAAGAAGAAAGACTAAGGATTGCTAGGGATGCAGAAATAGCTAAACAATTACAAGAAGAATTTGATAGAGCAAGACAAGAACAAGAAGTGTAGCTGAAGCTGATCAAGCCCATGATATTGATTGGAGTGATCCTGCTATGCTAAGATATCATGCACTTCAAAATAGATCTTTCTCTGTAGCTGAAGCCAAGAAGAACATGTGCATGTATTTGAAAAATTAGGGAGGTTACAAACATTGTCATTTTAAAGGAATGAGTTATGAAGATATTAGACCTATATTTGAAAGAGTATGGGATCAAAATAATGCTTTTGTACCTAAGGATTCTAAGATTGAAAAGGAAGTGATGAAGAGACCTGGATTTGATTTTCAACAAAAGTCTAGTAAAAAGAGATCAAAAGAAGATTTTGATGAAGACAATGCCAAGAAACAGAAACTAGAGGATGATGCTGAGAAGAAAGAGCTTAGAGATAGTATGGATGTAGTTCCAAGAGATGATATTGCTATTGATGTTGAGTCTTTGGCTACTAAATACCCAATAGTTGACTAGAAGACACATGTTTTGACAGAAAACATGATGTAATATCAAATCATCAGAGCAGATGGAAGTTTAAAAAATTACAAAGTTTTCAGTGAAATGCTTGATGACTTTGATAGGTAAGATGTGATAGATCTATACAAACTGGTACAAGAAAGGTATGATACAACAAGTCTAGGAGGATATGACTTGTTACTTTGGGGAGATCTAAAGATCTTATTTGAGCCTAATGAAGAAGATGAAATATGGAAGAATCAACAAGACTACAACTTGATAAGCTGGAGATTATTTGACTCATGTGGAATTCATATATTACTGATGAGTACTGGAGTTGCTAATCACATGATGATAGAGAAGAAATATCCTCTTACTCAAGAAATGCTTTCAGGAATGTTAAGTAGAAGACTAGAGGTTGATCATGAAAGTGAAATGGCATATGAACTTCTCAGGTTTATAAGGTCTCAACTTCAGAAGTAGAAGAATGTTTGGAAGAATCCTCTCAAAAAGGTTTAATTCAAGAAACTTGATGATTTTAAGGTAAATCACAAGTTTAGGGGAGGATTGTTGGGAATTAAATGTCTACACACTTAATCCTGCCAAGCCAATACTTAATACTGCTTAAGATATAACTAACAGTACTAACCAGTTGGTATTGCCAAAAGACAGTTAGTACTGCTAGTACTAAACTTAATACTGCTGGAGGATTTTGTACTGCTACATGAAGATTACAACTGTTGAAGAGATAAAAAGCATGTTTTGTGATATGTAAGGACTGATTCAATGTATATCCTAAGTCATATTCTTTCATAAATGTAACATACTATACTTTCTACTTCCATATTACATGTATTTGACGAATGGTTTGACTTTTGGGTTTGACTAGCCAATAACGTAACGCATTCGAACTTATAAAAATAGTAGTCAAACTATTCCAATGGCATTCTCGTAATTAAATACTTAAAATCTGGTTTTGGAGTGTTACAAGTGGATTCATAGGTGTTAACTTTTGCATTTGGAGATGACAAAAGATGATTGGGAAATAGAATCTAAGGAAGTTTCTTTTTTAGGAAGAAGACTTAGTTTACCCGTTAAGCCGAAGGAAGTAGAAAAGGTTATGATTGAAGATTCACACCATTTAGAGCATATATATAAACTACTACTTTTTCAACATATGGATACTCTTGACCATAACGGTGTGTATTGTTACTATCACCCGCACTTAACGTTAAGTCTGCTAACACCTAAATTATACATGTTTTCGGCGATGTTATTTGCATTTATTTTATCATATCTCGTAAAAATTTTGTACTTAATCAAGTATATTTGCTATTATATGTTCTAGGTATGTGTCATGGAAGAATACGGAAGATTACACAAAGAATTGAAGCTTAAACGAAGAAATAACTCAAGTTAATGATTTCCTGACACCTGTTCACCGTTTTAGCCATAACTCGGTCATACGAACTTCATTTTAGTTGATTCAAGCGGCCACGGAAAGAGAATTTAATTATCTACAACCATGAAGAAGGCCAACTGCTGAATTGGCAGTTTTGGCCAAAATGCGGCACACTTTTGAGTCTGTGAGAAAATTAAATGCAATTAAATGCTAAGTGCATTAACTCACTATGTGCGGCGCACAAATAAGTTTGTACGGCGCACTTTGGCCCATTTGTAGCCTATGAATACAGCCCCTAATCACCTCATAACATATCTCTTACACATACAAACCTCCAATTCATTTAGAACACTTAGAGTGGGTGTTTTTGGTGATTTAGGCTTGACAAACCAAGGATCCAAACACCCCGTCAAACCACCATCACCACTATCGACTACCACCACTATCCACCATCAATTTCCAGATTATAATCCATCCAAGGAAGTAGCATTGAAGTGTAATTCGAATCTATAAGCGATTGTGACAGAATTGTTCATAGTTTCTGGGTTTTACTTTGAATATAATATAGTTTTCGTTGGGAAAACTTGTGAAATCATCAACATTTGCTCTTGAAGTTGGTATAAATCTTGTTTATCCTTTGAATATGATCTTTACTGAATTCATGATGAATGTTATGTGTTTTGTTACTTATTTGATCATGGAGTAGTCATCTTGTGTTTGTTTGGGCAATATGTGATCTTGGGTATGGAGCGTTTGGATATGTGTTTATTGAATTGGTAAAACATATTTTATACAAGAATATAGGCCGAAAGGGTTCTTTTATATATGTGTTTAATCATTCCATTTAATATGTTGGTTATAACAACTTATAAAGGCCGAAAGGATTTGTTGTTATTAATCGATATAATCACTAGTTATATTTAAAGGCCGAAAGGATTTATAACTTGTGATAATTCTATTTTATAAAACTTATAAACACTATTCTAAACACATCATTATCTAAGTGACCATTGCCTAAACAAACATCCCTTAATCATTTGATTGAATCATCTTTTAATTGCTTTCGTTATAATATCCGATATATGCAAAATTTGGTTAATTTGATCCGTGATAATATTATTAACCTTAGCACCTTAATTACAAACTGTGAAAACTACAATTCCCGTGGAATGACCTGGACTTACCTAAAGCTATATTATACACGAACGGTTATACTTCCCGAGTGTTGTGTTTTTAGTTAAACTTGGTATTTCTAGTATTATAAATTTAAAGCTTGGAAAACACACATCAAGTTTTTGGCACCGTTGCCGGGGAATTATTTAAGTTGTTATCAGTTTGTTGCTTGTTTTAGGTGCTATTTTGTTTCACAAAAAAATTTTCAAACTTGCCGTATCGTTTTTTAGCAAACGGAACCCAAAAATTATTTTTTCTTCAGGAAGTACGCCGCATATCCAATTTGTGCGTCGGTTTTCCTGAAAACCCAAGAAGTACGCCGTACTTTACCCAAGTACGCCGCACTTTCTGCAAATTTTCACAAATAGAATCTTGTTTCAAAAACCAAAACCAAAACCCCCCAATCTGCTAGTCTTAGGCTCTATAATCATTTGGAATTGTATTTTATTTGATTATATGCATTGTGTATTTGTAATTATCTATTTTATCATAATATTCGGAAAAAAAGAAAAAAAACATAAAAATTCCAGAAAAACCGGCGCACTTTTCTTAAAGTACGCCGCACCTATTCAAAAAAAATCTTTTATTTATTTATCCTTATTTGCTATATATAATTAAACTAATATATATATATAAATCTATAAAAATAACAAAAAATTAAAAATATATGAAAATAATTTATTTTATTTTGAATATTATCCTATTAGCCTTAATTATATATATAAAAATATCTTTTT